>PVHX01028000.1:0-18668 GCA_004024805.1 Geosciurus inauris | reverse complement strand
AAAAAAAAAAAAAAAAAAAATTAAAAATAAAAAGGGACGGGGAAGTAGCGCAGTGGTAGAGCGCCCCTCGGTTCATCCCCTGGTACTACACACACAAAAAGACAAGGACCGGTCATGTGAGGAAATACTGAGCTTCACAAGCCAACAGTCTAACAAACAAACTACACACATCCGATCATGAACACACCTTAGGCTTGGTGCCTAACAGCCGAACTCAGGATAGAATAATGAGCAGTTTTTAAGGGGAAAAAACTGTTTTCTTTTTCTTGTTTCCCCATCTTTCCAAGTTTATGGTTGTTCAACACATGAGAATTAAGCAAAAGTTTCAATATGTATTAAGTGTACTTTTAAGATCCCTGGAGGGTGAAAAAGCTCTGTGAGTACTAATATTTATTTAAACATCTTATCTCCTCTTAATAAAAATAATAGCAGTTGTGCTCACTAGTACGCCTCAGGTCAATTTACCTTTAAGACACAGCCCTGGCCGGCTTCTGTCTAGGCTCCCAGCACTGACCTCAGCAGCACCGTTAGCAGGCCCCCTCCGCCGCCTGGGAGAGCTGTCCACAAGCAACCGCCTCAGAACAATGCGGCTCCTTCTGCTGGTAGCAAAGTACTGGGCATCCCTAACCTGGAGAGGAGGAGGACAATGCCCAGGGGCAAACGAGTGCTCAGTCCAGCTAAGGCAGGAGGGGGCAGAGGACTGAGCACAGCAGCACTGTGAATTATTTAATGCCATTCTCCTGCTTGGGAAACACTGCCGCACAGGCCTGGCAGGAGCGGAATGTCCCTCAATATAAAGCCGCCATATAGGACTGAGGGGTCGGATGAGGACTTCTCACTAACACCCTCCACTACAGGACTGAGGCTGGCTCCAGGGCCCTGTCTCAGCTTCCACGCTGAAGTGTGAAGTGGGGGAGGCGATGCTCCACACTAAACTCAAAATGGCTGCCCTGAGGACAAGAGGCCTGCAAAGAAAAAGGGGAAATGCTCCTAACATCCCAAAGATAGTCCCACAAAATCCCTTCAGTGTTTCCCTTTGGCCAAAACACACGTCTTTCTTCCCTTTCTTTGTCAAAATGACTTCGAGATTCGAGATTCGTAGACCCCTGTTCCCAGGCAAATGGCCTAAAGAACCGGCACTGCTCCCTGGGGCTCTTCATTCACCCCACAGACTGAGGCTGCCTGAAGCTAACACAGCCCCTCACCCTGCAGGGGCACAGAAGCTGGGCTCTACTCCAGGAAAGGGAGCAGGGGAAATTCTCAGGAAGTCCGACCTTTAAAAATGGAGTTCCTTAGCCAGGGGTGGTGGTGCACACCTATAATCCCAGCAACTCGGGAGGCTGAGGCAGGAAGATTCCAAGTTCAGGCCAGTCCCAGGAATTTAGTGAGACCATGTCTCAAAATATCTCAAAATAAGAATTTAAATAGGGATGTAGCTCAGTGGTAAAACTCTCCTAGCTCCAATCCCCAGTACCAGGGGGGAAAAAGGGGGGGGGCCAAGAGCTGGGGATGTGTCTCAGTGGTAGAGTACTTGCCTAGCACACAGGAAACCGTGGGTTCCATCCCCAGCACCACATGCACACAAAAAGCGAGCGAGGGTCTTCACTGGATAAAAGGAGTCACTATCCTGCCTTTTACTTCGAGGTCCAAATCACACACCTGCTGCAAATCATGTAACTTCAGATTGAAAGGGAACCTGGCATCCATACTATAGTCAAGTTTCTTGGTCCACAGAGAACAACAAAGTTTCATATCTAAGCATCGGTAGTCATACTGGATCCTGATCCTAACACACTTTACTAGCAGCATCAGAGCAGGACATCGCCTATGGTAAGAATTAATGATGAAGCCGGGTGGTGGCGCACACCTGTAATCCCAGCACTTTGGGAGGCTGAGACAGGAGGATCGCGTGTTCAAAGCCAGCCTCAGCAACGGCGAGGAGCTAAGCAACTCAGTGAGACCCTGTCTCTACATAAAACACAAAATAGGGCTGGGGATGTGGCTCAGTGGTCGAGTGCCCCTGAGTTCAATCCCCGGTACCGAAAAAGAAAATAATGACAAGCACGTGGGGTTTTGTGCCAAGCTCTGTGCTAAGAAGCCCTTTTACAGGCAAGTTCCACTAATTCTGACAACCACCCTGAAAGAAGCAGTACCCTCTATTTGATAAGTAAGAAGATGGAGACCCATTTGCCCACGTGGCCAGGGCTGACTGGGCTGATTTCTCCAAGGTTCGCTCCTCTTCCACAGCCCTTCCCACAGCCTGCAGAGGGAAGGCCTCCCACCTTCCTGAACTCATCTACCACTGGCCCCTCACTCACAGAACTCCAGCCCACTCCACCCAAGCTCACTCCTGTCTCCGAGCCCTTCTGTGTGCTGGGCACCCATCGCCATCCCACCCCGGACCTGTGAGTGACTGGCTCCACCTCAGGTCAAACATCACCTCTTCAAAAAGCTCTCCCAAGTCACTCCCAGCACCATCCAAAGTAATCTGTATGTAGCTGCCTCCCCATCATAATAAAGCACAATTACAAAACCCTGCCGGCTGGACTGACAGCAGCACAGTCAAAGAGCTTGGCTTCACCTCCTACGCCACTCAGCCCCCAAAGCACGTCTGACAAGAGGAGGCGCCAAAAACACTATATTGAGGGCTGGGTTGTGGCTCGGTGGCAGAGCACTTGCCTGGCACGTACAAGGCACTGAGTTCGATCCCAGCACCACATTTAAAAAAAAAAAAAAACTGTTGAACAAGCAAATGAACAGCTCTGTACACGTCTTTCTCCCAGATCCGAAGGCCACCTCATTAAGGGCTAGAGCAGCACAATTGGGCACCTGAGGACACACTGCCTTCTGTTCTGTTTACTGTGACTACTCTTGTCTTTTCAACCATACTCAGGAATATTTTAATAATTCTCAAATCTGGGCAAGTTAGTAACTCAACTTGGGTTATATGATCTATGAAATAAAAAGTCAAATTTTAGAATTCACCCTGGAACTGCCAACTTGAAGACTTCTGTTAAATAGAGTAATAAAATTTCTTATTAAGTAAAAAAGAAAAAATTGAATTCAAAGATTCCCCATACCTAGGAACATGAAAGACACTCAAATGCCAGATTAGTGACCCACTGATGATAAATTTCTTACAATATTCTACAAAGCACAAAGGCAGCAAAGGCAGGCAAGCCTTTACTTGGGGAGCATCGGAACCTGAAGGGTAACTGCTTTTTCACTGATAGCACACAAGCCCGCCTTTTCCCCTAAACTCACACCCGATCTGCTTGCTTCCGATTATTCTCCATCCTGACCACTGTGAACCTCCCTTTTTCTCACTGCTTTGACAGGCCCCCAGCTTTGCATGCCTGGCTTCTTGCCTGCTACAAGTTTGTGTTTGTTTCCTACACTGGATGCGTGCAACACACCTTCCAGGGTGGAAAAAGCACCAAGTAAAAGGCGGCAGGAGGGCCAGCAGCATTGTGGCCTGCCGCCTCTTGGCATTTCTACCCTCCAAAAGAGCTGAGAGGCATGGCATGAGCCCATCCTTCCTGGTGCTCATTACACACTGCTCCCACTGGCCTGTCCAGCTCAGGAGTGCAAAAACAGGACTGGTACAGAAGCTGCTCACTGACTAGAGCACCCATGGCCCAGAACAGCAGCGACTGTCTGAACAGCTGCTTCCAAAGACTGTCCAGGACCAGGGTGTTTTCACTATTAAAGAAAATTTCAACTCCAAACCCAGGACCTTGCTTCCAATATAGCAAAACCTCTGCAGAAAGGACATAAACCACCACCAAAACCCTGGTCAACCATGGTGCTGCTTGGTTTTGTAACTCCAACCTGTTCTCCAAATATGGATTCCTTCTAAGAAAGAATGCACTACACTATACTCAAATATGTGAGCAGTGTGTGTGTGGGTTGAGGGAAATTCAGAAGGTGTCTTTAGCAGAATGAGGTTTTGTAATTTTCTAAAATGAAATAACCCACATTTCATTCGAGAAAAGCCCAGGCATTAAGTGCACCGAAGCGTTCAGAGGGCATTTTCATTTAAAGAAAAAAAAAGTATATTTTCATGATATACCGGATTGGAGGAAATCTGAAATTTTCTAATGGATAATTAGAAAAAAAGATTATTTGATTATATAAAACACGTATGTTCTCTAAAATCCTAGGTCCAATATTTGTATAGCACATACATGAATCATCAACCTTTACATACTAAAACATTTCCCTAGCTCTATTGAGGTATGATTTTTTCAAAGCTGACTAAAAGCTCTATTAAGATGCAGTTCTAGTTTTTCAAACAGCTTCGTTTTTTGTTTTTCGTTTTTTGAAGTATCAGATCAGAGAAGTCAAGTGACTTGCTCAAGGTCATTTGATCAAGTCAGGTGAAATGAGAAGTCCTGGTTCCTGCCTTCTAAAAGCTAGCCATAAATCCAACTTTTCTTGGAACTAAGCATGCCAAACAAAAAAAAAAAAATCACTCATTTCCTTTCTCCAGCAATCAAAGAACAAGAGAAAAGTAGTTTAAATGATGGAACAGAACTTTAATGAACAAAATTCCATAATGCATAAACTACTACCCTTGACCACACAATGATGGTTGCTGTGTTAACAATTCGCAGAGGTCAAGAACCTGTACCCTGCCATACGATGGCACCATAAATTCCCCACAGTGTTATAAAATCAGCACTTTATATGTATAGTTGTAAATAGCTCACTTCTGTTATCTTTTAAAATACCTGATCAAGCTAGAATATTAGAAGTACTCTGAGCTCTTAGATTTCTTTTTAAGTTAAAGGGCCATAAATAAGTTCAAAGTTTTCTTCAGAGTCCTGAAAGGAAGCGGGACGCCTCATCCCTGCAGGTGAAGCAAATGATTAGGATGGGGCAGGCCGCGGGGCACAGTGCATGCTCACGCGCGTCGGGCCACCTTCCTCCTCCTTTTGCAAACCCACTCCTCTGATCCTTTCTGCCCATCCTTTTAATTTCTCCTGAACTGCTGATATGAAACACTACTTATGAATTAATGAAAACATAACATCCAATGCAACCATAGTTTTAAAATATTAACTGGATTGGAATGGGGATGTTAGAGTACTTTGGATTTGCTACAAACACCATGGTCACATTCAGAATTTTCCTGGTACCTAATTTTTTGGTCAGATGGTACCACTGCCCCCATTTCACAGAGAACCCTCAGGTCCCAGAAAATTTCCTCTTGTTCTTGATTATGGATCATTAAGAACTATGATCATCTCGGGGCTGGGATTATGGCGCAGTGGTAGCATGCTAGCACGTGTGAGGCACTAGGTTCGATCCTCAGCACCACATAAAAATAAAAAAGATATTCTGTCCACTTATAACTAAAACATAAATATTTTTAAAAAAAAGAACTACAATCATCTCAAAAATACTAAGTTAATGGTTAGGCTGAAATTTTGTCTAGGTTGTATTAAACACAAATAAACTTTAAAACATTTATAACTAACATGATTTTTCTCATTCCAAATTCAAGTCTACCTATTTCTGAATATAGTTGTACTCTTGGAGTGATGATTTCTCTTTGCCCTTGAGCACATGGCCACAAGTTACACAAAACAAATCAAGAGCAAGGACCGGAAAAAATTAAACCTGGGAGGAAATACAAGTCTGCCACCTTCCATGTGCCAGAAAACAGATGTGTCATTATTTGCAAATGTTTTAGACTAAACTATATGAAACAGTTAATACACGCTGTTTTGACCTACAAAACGGAATTTCATGTGGTTCAAACTAATATATTTTCTAAGCTCATTTTAATAACTGTCTCAAATAAGGTCTTCATATCCCAAGGCATATAAAACCTTGTATTCCTCCAGGCTGCCTTAACCTTTTGGAAGCATCTGCCTCCCCATAGTCCAAAGCTAGACATTTGAGAAAGTAAGTTCATTAACAACAAAGACAAGACAAACAGCTAAAACTAACAGTGGTTGTGTGCAGCCTGGGACTCCTCCACATCCTTTTTGCTCTTCCTCTTTCCCACTAACAGAACTGAAACCTAAGTAGATCTGCCTTTGCAAACACTTAAGATCCGAGGAGATAATAATGAAAACTGAAATGCTTTACATCTTTCAGTGATACACGATGTGGCATTTTAAGCACCACAGTAACCCATCATTTCACACAGGGGTTCCACTGACCAAAAGTCTACCATTGGGGAATCCTGATGAATCTTGATGAAGTTTCAATTCTCTTGAAGAATCTGGTCCCTAACCTTTCCAATTGAGTGATTATCTCCTCCGTGGGACAGTTTCCCCTTTAGATATAGCTGACTTATGAAACCAGACCAGAGATACCTGTCACTTTCACAAAAGGAGGGAAAAAATGGCTCTAAGACTGCTCTAGGTCCAAATCCATCACTTCGCGCCCACTTTGATGAGAATCTAATAACCAATATGGTAATGAATTATTTTCTCAATTAATCCCACTAATTAGTCATCTATTCTTGTTCTGCCAGAATCCCTATCCTTTTACCATCTACTCATCAAGTGCCAACAAGCCACATATTGTACCTCCCTGGAGGGATGCATCTCCCTCAGACACGGGGTAAATGGTTAGAGTAATCTGATGCTGCCTGTTCTGTCTTCCCGGACCCAGTTTACAGTACCAAACATCAATATTCACCATCAAGGGAAATATGCTTTTTAAAATAATCAAGAGAGAATCTCCTGCTCTATCTGGAAATTTCTGTTCTGCCACTTCAGTACTGGCAGTCAACAATGGCACCCGTTACTACTATAATACTAAAAGGCATTTTCCCTGCAGCTACACCATCTCTAACACCCAAATAATCCAGAATTTTTTAACAGAATTTACCCTCCCTGCCCCCCCCCCAACAGCATCTTCTCATTTTTTCACCCAACACTGAGGTTTTCTCTGGAGTTGCATGGTGATGCCAAGTCAGGTAAATAACATTCCTTAAATCTCTCACCTACTCCCTTCCTTTCTGAAACTTACATGTAATCAATAATTTTACTTATTTTGAAAACTCTTCTGCATCAGGTATAGCGATAAGAGCTTTAAAAAGCATTTATCTACTTCCATCCTTAAAACCGTAAGGGGTCGGGGATTCGTACCCCCATTTCACAGAGCAGAAAAGCTGAGGCTGGGTCACCTGCCCAAGGTCATAGAGGGCAGGGCTGGGATCGGGTTCGACCTCCATGTCCTCTGTCCTGAACGTCGGGAGGGGGTGGCAGCTCCCGGGCCGCCTCCCCTAAGGGACGAGCTTCGAGCGGAGCCAGGACCCGCGCCCTCTTCCCCGCCGCCCCTTCCCCCGGCGGCGTCTCGAGCGGCCCTCGCCAGCCCCTGCTCCGGGCCCATCCCAACTTGCCCGGGCCCCCGCGCCCGCACCCTCGGCCCCGCGGCGCCCGCGCCTCCCCGCCGCAGGGCTGCAGAGGGCAGAGCGGAGCCCGGAGGGCGCGGACGACGCCCCTTCCCGGCTCGGGTCGGCGGGGCCGGGCGGGGGGCGCGGGCGCGGAGGGATGCGCGGCGGCGGGAGCCGGCCGGCCGGGCGCCTCCTACCTATGCCGGGCGCCACATAGACGAAGTAGAGCAGCGAGGACGACAGCGAGAAGAAGAAGAGCGCGGCGAGCAGCGAGCGGCGCGGCAGCCGCAGCAGCCCCCGGCGGGCGCGCATGCTGCAGCCGGCAGCCGCTCGAGGGCCGGGCCTGCTCCCGCCGCTCCCGTGCGCCGCCGCCTGGGCTTCGGCCGCCGCCTCCCGGGCCTCGCGGGCCGCCGCCGCCGCCGCCTCGCCGCTCCCAGCCGCCGGCCGCCGCGGGCCGGGCCACATGAGCGGGCGGGGGCCGCGCGGCCCGGAGCGAGCGCGGCGGCGGGGGCGGGGCGGCCGGCCGCGCGGGGCGGGGGGCGGGGCCAGCGCCGCCGGGCACCGTCGCAAAAGACCCGCGCGCGCGCTCGCCGCCCGACCCCCGGCGCCCCCTCGGCAGCGCTGCGGCCGCAGGGAACGTCGCCAAATGGCGACAGCCCCTCTCCTCGCGCGGCCACCGCCCAGGCTGGCGGAGAGCGTCTCTCTGGTGCCAGCCGGCCCCGCGCTCGGCCGCCTCTACGAGGGGGACCAGGGGCCATCTGCAGTCTGACCCGCCTGGCAGCCCACTGCCGCAGGAGGACGGGCACTGTAGGCTTGGGGGCTCGG
Source organism: Geosciurus inauris (assembly GCA_004024805.1). Lineage (NCBI taxonomy): Eukaryota > Metazoa > Chordata > Mammalia > Rodentia > Sciuridae > Geosciurus > Geosciurus inauris. Next base: position 10,486 of record PVHX01028000.1, on the reverse strand, counting down.
CCTGGTGTACGCTCTCATTCATTCATCCAGTTCAGAATGTATGTATTGAATGCCGGATGCAGTTTTGGTGCTGAGAACAAAACGGATAAAACCTCTTGTCTTCTTTGGGCTGCATTCATGTAGAGGAGAATAAACGCAAACCCATCAATAATTATCCGGTACTAATAACAAGAGCAAAACAAAACAGGAGAATGTGTTGGCGACAGGCTGGAGTAGACAAGGCAGGTCTCCCTGAGCAGCTGACATCAGCTGAGACCCAAGGGTGAGGAAGTCGGCGACAGTGAAGAAAGAGCAGCACCACCCGGGGCACAGCAGCCGCAAAGGCCCTGAGGTAGGAAAGGCCCACTCTGGCTCCAAGGCCAGCATGCGGAGAATCCAGTGGAGTAGGAAGAGCTGTAGACAGGTGCACACCCCACAGAACAAGAAGCCCATGAGGAAACCAAAGTTGCTGTAAGAAGCAAGTCACCCCCCTCCACTGAAAACTGGCCTATCTCCAAAGGCTTTTGACCACTGAACTATAAACTGCCTCAGTGTTGTGTGTGGCCCTTGCAGCTCATTCTGTAGGCAAGTTGGTGTCCTACCCCATCACTTTAGCACAGGACCATATCTAAAACAGCACCTCAAGATCAGCCTGGTCCAGAGCACCTCAGAAGGCAGTGAGCAAGAGCTGGAGACCCATGGGGAGTGGCAATCGCACCCGCAGCAGCTTCAAGAAGCTCCCAGACAAATCCAAGACACAAGTGGCCCCCCATGTGGATACATCTGAAACCGGGGCCCTGTCTTGGAATGTCAGAAGCCAGGAGCCAGGACCTTTTCAGGGTTCTGTGAGAACCAAAAATAATCCTACTCTATATTCCTAAAGCAACTTGTACTTTTTACACTGTTAACTTGACCCTTTTAAGGGAAGGCTGTAGAGCCAGGCGCCCAGGTTCTTTAACTCCCAGCTCTTCCATTCTTATCTGTATGCCCTTAAGCAAGTTACTTAAACTCTGTGCCTCAGTACAATGGGCATGTCATTAGTAGTGACCACATGAGGTTGTTGTGAGGACTTGAGTAATACATGCAAACCCTGGCACATAGTAAATGCACATAAGTCTCGCCTTATCCAACAGCCCTGGGAAACAGGATGGGAGAGAAGAGGCTTTAAAAAGAAAAGCAGAAGCCAGGCGTGGTGGCTCAAGCCTGTAATCCCAGCATTTAGGGAGGCTGAGACAGGAGAATCACGAGTTCAAAGCCAGCTTTGGCACTAAGCAACTCAGTGAGACGCTGTCTCTACATAAAACACAAAATAGGGCTGGGGATGTGGCTCAGTGGTCGAGTGCCCCTGAGTTCAATCTCCAGGACCAAAAATAAATAAATAAAAAGAAAAGCAGAGAATTTTGATTCAAATAGATGTGGGTTCAACTCTTGGCTTGGCCTAGGCTGACTGTGTGACCTTCAGCAAACCATATCACTCTGAGCTTCTGTTCATTTCATCCCTTATAAAATGCGCCCAGTGCCCCCACCCCACAGGGATGTGATATGGATTAGGTGAGTTGGTGTAGGAAAGGCCCTGGACCAGAAACTATAAACTAATCTGACTTTGAATACTTTTTCTTTAGCCAATATAATAACTCTTTTTAACACCCATGTCTAAGAAACACTAGACAGAAACATACACAGAAAAGTTGAAAGAACAATACAAGGAACACTTGTACACGCTCCACCTGAATTCAACAATTGTTATCCTTGCCGGATGCGGTGGCACAGGACTGTAATCCCAGCAAATCTGAAGGCTGAGACAGGAGGATAATGAATTTAAGGCCAGCCCAGGCAATTTAGCAAGACCTTGTCTCAAAATAAAAAAATAAAAAATTCTATGGATAAAGCTCAGTGGTAGCCAGGTGCGGTGGCACAAGCCTGTAATCCCAGCACTTAGGGAGGCTGAGACAGGAGAATCGCGAGTTCAAAGCCAGCCTCAGCAACAGCAAGGCACTAAGCAACTCAGTGAGACCCTGTCTCTACATAAAACACAAAATAGGGCTGGGGATGTGGCTCAGTGGTCAAGTGCCCCTGAGTTCAATCCCCAGTACCAAAAAATAAAAAAAGCTCAGTGGTAGAGTGCCACTGGGTTCAATCTCCAGTGCTAGGGGGGAAAGAAAGAAAGAAAAAGTAAATTAGCAATCATATCACAACATCTTTATAATATCTGGTCTATTCTGAATAGACAAAAACTAGGTTTTGCCACAGCTAGACTGAGTACTGTTGACCAATCTTTATTACATCTTTCCCTTTTTTTCCTCCCCTTTGGCAGTATTAGGGACTGACCTAGAAGCATTCTACCTCTGACCTACATCCCCAGCTCTTTTTATTTTATTTTATTTTATTTTATTTTATTTTATTTTATTTTATTTTATTTTATTTTATTTTGAGTTTGATTTGCCTCAAACTTGCAATCTTCCTGCCTCAGCCTCCTGAGTAGCTTACAGTTGTGCCAGTTAGTTATATATTTTTTTATTTTTTATTTTTATTTTTGGTACCGGGGATTGAACTCAGGGCACTCGACCACTGAGCCACATCCCCAGCCCTATTTTGTGTTTTATGTAGAGACAGGGTCTCACTGAGTTGCTTAGCTCCTCGCTGTTGCTGAGGCTGGGTTTGAACTTGCGAATCTCCTGTCTCAGCCTCCCTAAGTGCTGGGATTACAGGCGTGTGCCACTGCCTATAATATAAAAATAAAATGTATTTTATAAATAAAAATAAAGTATTTTTTTAATGGAAGAAGAAGAAGAAAAAATAAAAGATGGCAGGGGTTCCTATCTCAAACTCCTCCCTCTATGCTCGTTTTTCCTATCCAAGTTAGGTTTCCAGCTCATCCAGGCATTCATTCATTCCTTCTCCCTGGACTGCTTGATCCCACTGGCAGACGGACTCATTGCGTTCTGCTGCCTGCTCAAGTGTTACCTCCCCCAAGACTTTCCTCCAAGGCAGTATCCCTCTCCCCAGCCTTTCCATCCATACTCTGGCCCGTCTATGGCGTTCTCTGTGGCGCTTTTCATCCTATGACATCCTGTGATACATGCATGTGTTTACTTGTTCATTTTTGTATCCCAGATCAGGGGTTTTGTTTTGTTCTCTGCTGTATTCTTGCACATAACACAGTGCCAGTAGGTGCTCAATAATTGTTGAAAGAATGCTGGAAGGACACCAGATGTGCCCTGAGCACTTACTGGGCATGGCAGAGGCATTGATGACTAAGTGGAGGTTCCTGTATTCCAGCTGTGGGATGACAGGGAAGTGAGCAGCTGAGACAAGGAGGTGAGGGCAGGACTCACAGTTGCTGGTGTCAGGGAAAGGCAACTGAGAAATTCTAGATTGACTTTGAAGGGACATTAGATTTTTTCAAGGGGCAATGAGGGAAGTAGCTGGCTGGCTGGAGCAAGGAACAGGAAGAGGTGAGGACTGAGACTGGATCTGATGACCAACTGGTCCTACCTCTTCCTCGCCTTCCTCTTTTATCCTTACCAGTTGCTTCACCTCCCTGGACCTTCATTTCCACACTTGTAAAATGGGGATCAAAATGTTCCTTCCCCTAGGGTTGCCATAAGGATTTGGGAGAGAGTCCCTACAATACCTGGCATGTAACAGGTGCTTGATCCATGGGGGCTACTGCTATTCTTACTCTTTTTCCTGTGAGCTGTATAGAGCCCTTGGAGGCTCTGGAGCAGGGGAGTGGTCTAAAGAAAGGGAGGTCCCTGAATAGAACTCAGGAGAGCATAGTTGAGCCTCCTGTGCTTATAAACACCCAACTGCCGGCTGGCCCAAGCCAAACACATACAGAAAAAGATCCAGCCTAAAGGTAAAAATCAAAAGTAACATGGTGCCCAGCTCACACTTTCAGACTGTCCTAGAGAAGGTTCTAGGCCCACACCCTGAGGAAGTCCTTGCATAATCCATAAACATGCAGGAGTAAGATAACATCACAGAGCAGTGACTGTCAGTTCAAACTCCAGGAGTCATAGCAGATAAAGAGCATAGGCATGCATATAACTGCTCACCAGATCCCAGCAGCCAGCAAGGGTTCCCAGTGCCAGGAACTCCTGAGGACTGAGCATTGGTTGACCATGAGGTTCACCCTGGTAGTCTCCAGCTGAGCTATGGCTAGTCAGCCCCTCTCAGGAGAAATAAGACTCAGAGTAGAAGGGACATGTATCCCTTCTGTCAGCAGCTTTAAAAGCCAGTGAGGGGGCTGTGGTTGTAGCTCAGTGCTAGAGCACTTGCCTAGCATGTGTGAGGCACTGGGTTCAATTCTTAGCACCACATAAACATAAACAAATAAAATAAAGGTATAAAAAGTACAATAACATCATTAAAAAAAAAAAAAAGCAAGCCATTGAGTCCTATGCCATTCTTTTCCCTCTACCAAATAACCATCGTGTCTCACAGAACAGCTGAGTTCCAGAATGAGAAGGAAATTCCACTAACCACCTTGGGCCAGTGAGGAACTCATACCATGACCAAGAAAGAAAACTTTGTTTTAAGCTTCAGATAAGGGGCTGTTTGTTACTGCAGCATAACCTGGCCTATCCAGATTATGAATATATTTTTCTGCAACTTGCTTTCTATGGACATCATTTCTGTAAGATGTATCCATAATGATACATGAAAATTGAGTTTATTCATTTCCACTGCTAAATCATATTTAATCATATAACTAGGTTACACTTTTTTTTTTTTTTTTGGTACTGGGGGTTGAATTCAGAAGTACTCGACCACTGAGCCACATCCCCAGCCCTATTTTGTGTTTTATTTATTTATTTATTTTAAATATTTATTTTTTAGTTGTAGGTGGACACAATATCTTTATTTTATTTTTATGTGGTGCTGAGGATCGAACCCAGTGCCTCCCGCGTGCTAGGCGAGCACGCTACCACTGCGTCATAACCCCAGCCCCTTGTGTTTTATTTAGAGACAGGGTCTCACTGAGTTGCTTAGCACCTCACCATTGCTGAGGCTGGCTTTGAACGCACGATTCTCCTGTCTCAGTCTCCTAAAGTGCTGGGATTGCAGGTGTGTGCCACCACTGCCAGCTAGGTCACACTTTTTAAAATCATTTTTATGATGAGGTCTATTTAAGTCATTCACAATTTTTTTTGGCACTGGGGATTGAACTCAGGGGTACTCAATCACAGATCCACATCTCCAGCCCTATTTTGTGTTTTATGTAGAGACAGGGTCTCACTGAATCGCTTAGTGCCTTGCCATTGCTGAGGCTGTCTTTGAACTTGAGATTCTCCTGTCTCAGCCTCCCAAAGTGCTGGGATTACAGGCATGCGCCACCACACCCAGATAGTCATTTACAATTTTTTGTTCTTAGTTTTCCATAGATCTGTAGCCAAATTCAAAATTTAGAAAACATATAAACTTAAAATTGTTTCACAATTTATTTGGCAACAAGACCTACCCTGAATGGACAGAAAGCTATTTATAGTCATTATCCCACTTAATATAAATATTTATATGTTCCACTGAGGAAATGTTTAAATTTTTGCTTATCAGGTTATAAAATATCCAGTGAATGCACCATATTACCTTTCAAGTTTCTCAGAATGTTTAATTTTTTTTTAAAAGATGAACACAATATCTTTATTTTATCTTTATGTGGTGCTAAGGATCGAACCCAGTACCTCACACGTGTGAGGCAAGCGCTCCACCACTGAGCCACAACCCCAGCCCCAGAATGTTTAAATTTTAAAATAACTCTAACTCCAATGTGTTTGGATGAGGGATGGTGGTCCATTACAAACCTTGCTGCAATGAAAATCTGCAGCAGAATATGTATCCTAAAGATGTCCTCGACCATGCTATGAACTTTTTATAATTCCCCTGCCTTTGAATCTAGGTGGGATTGTGAATCCTATGTTGTCAATAGCAACAGGTGGAGCCAGGTGCAGTGGCGCACACCTGTAATCCCAGCGGATCAGGAAGCTGAGGCAGGAGGATGACAAGTTCAAAGCCAGTCTCAGCAATGTAGTGAGACTCTAAGCAACTTAGTGAGATTCTGTCTCAAAATTTTAAAAAAGGGGGCTTGGAATGTGGCTCAGTGGTTAAGTGCCCCTGAATTTAATCCCTGGTACAAAAAGGGAAGGGAGGGAGGAAAGAAAGAGTGGATGGAGGGAAGGAGGGAACAAAGGGAAGAAGAGTAGAAATGATCCTGTATGCCTGCTGGGGAACTTGGCTTCTGAGAAAACAATAATGATGATGATAATGGTGTCACCTGGGTGCCAGGAATTAGTTGAACTGTTTCGGACCACCCAACATGTATTCACCCGACTTCTGCAACAGTCCCAATTTCTCCCTCCCCTTCCTTAAAGTCCACGTAGCTACATTTCACGTGTCTTTAAGAGCAAAGATTGTCTCTTTTTTTTATCCTTATACTCCCAGTGCTTAAATCAGTGTCTGGCACATGCCACGTGTTCAGTAAATGTTAGTTGAATAGGGGCTGGGGTGTGGCTCAGTGGTAGAGCACTTGCCTAGCATGTGTGAGGCACTGGGTTCGATTCTCAGCACCACATATAAATAAATGAATAAAATAAAGGTCCAATGACAACTAAAAAATATTTAAAAATATAGCCGGGCGCGGTGGCGCATGCCTGTAATCCCTGCACTTTGGGAGACTGAGACAGGAGAATCGCGAGTTCAAAGCCAGCCTCAGCAATGGTGAGGTGCTAAGCAACTCAGTGAGACCCTGTCTCTGCATAAAACACAAAATAGGGCTGGGGATGTGGCACAATGGTTGAGTGCCCCTGAGTTCAATCTCCAGTACAAAAAATATATATATTTAAAAATATATATATTAGTTGAATAAAAGAATAAATGAGCTATTTATGAATTCAATAGAGACTGCTACAAGAAAAAATATATACAAAAAACCCAAACATTAAAAAAAAATTCAGGCTATATTTTCCCACTAGAACACTGGTAAGGAAAGTTCTTTTGTAAAAGGCAGATGATAAATATTGTTGGTTTTAAGAAGGTGTACAATCCCTGTCACAACTACTTACTACTCCTATTGTAACACAAAAGCCATCATAGACAGTAAGTGAACACACATGCATGGCTGTTCTAATAAAACTTTATTTACAAAGACAGGTAGTGGGCCAGATTTGCCCAGAGTGATTGCTTTCTGATCCCTGCACTAAAGGATGAGCCTTTATTTCATGAAAGTGATTATAATAGGTTATTGTACTTAGTAAAAATCAATTTTTTTGTTTTGTCTTTAAAATTTATTTCTATAAAACACCCTTCAGTTTATCTTTCTCTTACCATGTTAAGCTTTTTCAAATATAATTTGCATGCCATCATTCTCCTACCTCAAAACTTCAGTGGCTCTTTATAGTCTATGAAACTATTCCTGACCTTCATTTGGTCTTTAAGACCCTCCATGATCTGGCCATGGCACTTTTATTTTTTTTTAATTTTTTTTAATTGTAGATGGACACAATGTCTTTATTTTATTGCCTTGTATGTGGTGCTGAGGATCGAACCCAGGGCCTCACGCATGCGAGGCAAGCGCTCTACCGCTGAGCTACAATCCCAGCCCTGGCCGTGGCACTTTTTATCCCCCACTTCCCTCCAACATGTAATGGAGCATGGCCATGACAGATATCTGCTCTCTTCCAGCCCTCCAGCCCTTCTGATGATTTCAAGATTTTATACTGAAGAATGTGCTTAAGTAACATCCTGTGATAACAACGATATCAGTCAACATTTCAGGAGTCTCCACCCAGTCAGGGGCTCAGCCAACGTTCCTGGAGCACATATATGGTAGGGAGCTCAAGCACATCCCATAATTCCACACAGAAGGGGTTTCTGCTAACATTCCAAGTCCACACAGGTGAGGAAGCTCTGTAGATATTCCATCATGATAAGAACAGAGGTTCTGCAGACACTCAGTGATTTTATATACAGGCAGGCATTCTGCAAACAGTACCAAACTCAAGTCACAAGAAAGGGCTTTGTAAACATTCCCTGATTAACTGTTCTTCATAATTCTATGTACAAGAAGGAAAAGTTGCCAGGCACGGTGGCTCAAGCCTGTAATCCCAGCACTCAGGGAGGCTGAGACAGGAGAATCGCGAGTTCAAAGCCAGCCTCAGCAACAGCGAGGCGCTAAGCAACTCAGTGAGACCCTGTCTCTACATAAAACACAAAATAGGGCTGGGGATGTGGCTCAGTGGTCGAGTGCCCCTGAGTTCAATCCCCAGTACCAAAAAAAAAAAAAAAAAAGGAAAAGTTGTTCTACGACCCCTAAATTCTATCCTCAGGAAGTACTCAGGAAATGTTTTATGATTTCATACTGAATAGGGAGGATTTATAATATTACATAGTTCTACAGACAGAGACAGGCTATGTAGACCTTTTATAAAAGCATATCTTATACAACTGGCAATTCTAAGACAGGAGAATACTCTCCAGACAAATGACTACACAGAGGAAGGTGTTCATTTCCTTGGTTTTTCTTAGATCCAGGGTACCGTGGTATGAACCTGGGGCCTCTGTGTGCAGTTCAGGATAGACCAATGGGAGGCCATTCTCTAAATATTCCCCTCATGCAGAGGAGCTCTCTGCACAGTTGGTACTCTACAAATATCCTGTGGTTTTATATGTAGAAGGGGGTTCAGGCCACATTCCAAGATTTTACACAGATGAAGGGGTCCGGCAAGATTCCTTGATTCTGCCAAGAGGAGAAAGAATCTCTGCAAATATCCACTTATACTGCGTAAAGGAAAAAAGAAGGTTTGGAAGCAGCCCGTGATTTTAAACCTAGGAAGGTGCCTGGGGCGTAGTTTGCAGTTCTGTGGCTTCGTGGGCTTGGCCAGTCTGGTCTGATAAAGGAATGTTGGTGGCTGGGCAGTTTCACCTACAGACACCATAAGGCAAAACCCAAGTGTACAAACATTTCAAGGGCACATAAAGATGTGGGAGACCCAAAAACCAATACTGACTCCAAAATCAAACAAACAAACAAAAACTGGAAAACTGACATTAATCAATGTCCAATTAAAACATCCGCAAAATGTAGTATCAATCAACTGCCTCCGGACTCAGATGATTGTATCTAATTGCATCTAATGAACAACAGGGAGGGACGATTTTTTTATGCTTAATAGGATGTGGAAGGGAATTAAAAGTAATGCAAGGGGCCCAGGAAGATCCAAATGGCCCTAGAGGAGGAAGTTGCTAGTTCCCGTGGGAAGTTCCTATTTTCAGGCTACCTGTGGTCGCTGCTCCAGCCCAGCTCCTGAGAGCTGACATCCCAAAGCCCGGCCCAGTTCTTTCACTACTGGGGTGAGAAAATATCTTGACTCTCAGGAGATGGCCAGGGCCCCAGGTAGCATCCACTGCTCCAAGGAAAGGCCATGCATGTCAGCAAGAGTAGAAGCTGACCAGCCAAGGACATTATGCTATGGCAGGTGTCTGAAGGAATCCGATATTGTCACGGTCTCAGGAAGGAATAACAGCTGTTTAGGCTCCTCTCTCTCTCCCCACAACTGTCCCATGAGTCCCAGGGGAGGGCTTTGAGCCAGCCAGAGCATGGAAATGGGGGCCAGAGCCGGGAGTTGTGGCCCAACTAAGCCCCGGGGTTGCAAGCAGGAATGAAGTTTACTGATCAAAGGCAGGGAAAGAATCCTAGTCCAGGGTCTTAACATCCCAGAGCCCAGCCACAATCAATCAACCCCACATGACAGCGAATATAATTCTGGCCTTAGCTTGAGGTCTATACAGAAGAGAAAAAATCTTTTCTTCTACCTACCCGAGGTTCCTCTGCTGGGGCGCTTTAGACTAGACAGTACAAGATGAACTAACAAGAAGCAGGAACAGAAGTTCATTAACATGGGCATCCAGCACATGCACATGGGAGCTCCCTGTCTTGAGTGACCTCAGGGATGAGTGGAACTTGGGCTTTAATAACATCATAGGCTAAACACAGGACACAGGGCTTCGGGGTTACTGGGGTGGGGAGGCAATTTACAGGAAAGTGACTAAATTTCCTTTATTGATGTAAATTTCCTCTACAAAAGGAAAACATAGTTCCTATTTTTAAGCTTTGCTGCTGGTTCTCAGTGACCTTTAACTCAAAATATCCATATGTCAAGAGGCCCATTTCAAGTGGCATATTCTGGTACCCTAGGACGGGAAGAGGCGATAGCTGTTACTTCTCAATGTTTTAAATCTGCCCCCTTTCAAGGAATATAAAATCATCTTACAGATTCCTCTGGCATCATTTAATGTAATTTTATTTTCTTTTTTTTTTTTTTTTTTGGTACTGAGGATTGAACTCAGGGGTACTCGACCACTGAGCCACATCCCCAGCCCTATTTTGTGTTTTATGTAGAGACAGGGTCTCACTGAGTTGCTTAGCGCCTCGCCATTGCTGAGGCTGGCTTTGAACTCGCGATTCTCCTGTCTCAGCCTCCCTAAGTGCTGGGATTACAGGCTTGAG
>PVHX01027999.1:0-18661 GCA_004024805.1 Geosciurus inauris | reverse complement strand
GTCTCTCTTTTGAATTATGTAATAGAGATACTGGCCAAGGAAAGGACTTGGCTTCTATCTACATAACCTTGTAAAATTAAGGTAGAATTAAGAAGAAAATGGAAAAATAGATGGCTGCAAAAGGAAAAGCCAAAAAGCCACCCATAAAGGGATTCAAGATAAATAAATACCAGAAGCAACTTAGATAACACTCAGTTCAGATGTGTACACCAAGTCCTGCCCAAGATACAGCCAGATTCATAAGGATGAAAATCCGTCCTATGCCCTACTCAATGAGCTACATCTATCCAGAAGAGAGAGTTCCTTTTTCTAATTGGCATCAGGACATCATATGTCCTTCTTAATTACCTTAGTGCCATAGACTACATTGATTGGATTCTTCCTTCAAACATCACATAGGCATGTTCTTTAGTGTTCTGTTGCTAAGCTACAACATGCCGGACTATTTTACCCTAAGAAAATTCTAACAGCAAGCAGTAAATGGTTACTTTAAATGGTACCCAACTTAGTCAATCCTTAGTCCTTAGCCCAGGACTATCATAGTTGAGAACAGTATTTGTAATGTATTGATCAATGTGTCTCTGTGACTATATCCATCAATAACAAGCAGTCTGATCTTTTGTTTTCTCTTTTTTCTCATGAGCAACACTCATACATATATAATTCAATACATTTATGCATTCCCTTTGATTGATTCATTGAATCTGGCAAGAAAAGAATGTTAACAGACCAATTCAAAAGAGAAGGATGAAAGGCAATACAGAGATGAAAGAAGACTGTGAGAGGCAATTTATATTTGTTTATAATATGAATATTAACATCAAAACTTGAAAGAACAATCATTTGTAGTTAAAGATATACAGCCAGAAGTGGGCATTAAAATAGTCTGTTATAGGTAATTAAGAAAGAGCAAATATTAGTCACATGTGAGCTATAGTGCAAAGACAATAACAACTATAAGAGTAGAAAATAGCTGGGCATGGTGGTGCACATCTGTAATCTCTGTGACTTGGGAGGTTGAGGAAGAAGAATTTCAAGTATGAGACCAGTCTCACCTACTTAGTGAAACTCTGTTTCAAAATGAAAAAAAAAAAAATGAGAGGGACTGGTGATGTAGCTCAGGTGGTAAAACAACCCTGGGTTCAATCCCCAGTAGCAGAAAAAAAAGAATAGAAAAAAATTTACAGCAAATTCATTATATTAACACAGGTAGGATACATTAATCACAATTGCATCAGCAAAATAACAGGCCTAATTGTTGAGTATGTTGTAGACCCTCACTGTTCAAAGTGTGGGTCAATGCAAAGATCAGCATTGTCATCACCTTGGGACTTATTGGAAATGCAGAATCTCAGTCTTCACTCCAGACTTACTGAACTGGAATTTGAAATTTACCAAGATTCCTAAGGGTTTCATATGTACGTTAAAGTTTGAGAAGCATGCCTTTGGAGTTCCTGAGCTGTCACAATAATAGAAACTTTTTATAAAATTCCATGGAGAATTTTTCAATGGACTGTCTCCAGTGTATCTCATTAGAATGTTTTCACCTGATTCCTTGAACAAATGAAAGCTATAGTCTCCATGAAATCGAGAACTTTGTGCCACATGTTCATAATTACATGCCATAGAAGAGCTGCATATAACCCTCAGATATATCACAACTGTTCAAGAAAGTACAGTATCAAACATAATAAAGTGGAAACTTCATATTTTATAGCACTTGAGAATTCTCAGAGTGCTTACTTTCACATTCATTTGTTCATCTCAACAATGATCCAAGGAGAATAGAGAGGTTATTACTTTCTTGGTATTCAGTTTTACTTGAGGAAATAGAATCAGAGAGAAATAGGGTCATGCTAGAAGGCAGAAGCAGCAGTCATATAGTAAAAATGAAGATGATTCATGTTTTAAAATTGGTCCTTTAGGTAGTGTTTTTTTGGGGGGGCAGAGATTCAATTCCTACTAACAATTAAATACCTTGAGAGTAGTAAAACATTGGTCTTTTAATTCCATCAACGTTTTGTAATATTTGGGAGCCTTGAAGAAAACAAAGACCTCCCCATCTCCCTGTCATGATCTCATCCTTCTGAGATTGGGATATATAGTTGGTACAAAGCAGGACCTGAACATGCACATTGAACTACAAATTTTCCAGATGTTTCTCCAATGCAGAAAAGATTTAGAACCAGTGATCAATTTCAACAGGTTGATATTGCTGACTGAAACCCCAGAGAGTAACTATCTAGGAGTATAAATCAAAGTCACTAGAGAGCATGTTAAAACACAGATCGTTGGTCTACACTACCAAAGATTCTGGTAAAAATAATGCATTTTTAGCAAGGTCCCTAGTGATACTGATGCTGGCCTAATGCGAGGTTTCTCAAACTTAAATGTGCTTCCAGAACCCCTGGGGATCTTGTTAACACTCAGACTCTTACTCTGTACATATGAGAATGCTGCTGAGCAGCTGACCCTTGCTCACACTTTAAGTAGTCAGAACCTCCTCTGCCTAATGAGAACTAAAGGCTTGATGATTTAAAAGAAGTGGGCCAATATCAAGAAGAAACTTGCCCTAATTCATGATTTTGACAAGAACAGACACTGACCACTAGAATCAAAGGGTATAAGTTGCAAGGGTCAATATTAAAACACTGTAGAGTGGAAATCAGACTTATGTAGCAGGTATAGCATTGAAGGACAGCGGGTACTATCGAGAAAGGGAATTGCAAGAATGGAAAGGACCCTCTGATACAGATTTCCAAAATTAAGAGTTGGGGTTAGGGAACAGAAAGCTTGAAATTATATAGACCTAAGAAAGAATTATCATAGACATATACTTAGGCTGTTTAAAAGTAAAGACAATATTACCTACATTGCAGAGGTGTGTGGTATTAAATACATTAACATTTGTAAAATTCCTAATACCCTACCTGGCACACATCAAACACTCAAACAAATGCTAGGTATTATTATTCACACAAAAAGTATTAACAGACATCTCTTAAAGTTCTATGTGCTTTTCCAATTACATCATTAACTCTCATTTGAGGAAAATGAAGCCAAAACTATAGGCAAAGGAATATTTTTCTTCATTTATGATGTACACATTAATATTTACCATATTAAATTAAAATATTCTGCAGTGCATTTCAGAGATTTATCTAAAGTACAATTGGCATTGAGTAGAACCACATGCCAGAAAACATTATTTGATCATTGTTAGAAAAAAATCTTACATGGTTTTTCCAATAACCAAAGTAACTTCAGAATGAAAATCAAATTTTCAAATACAGTACAATGGTCACACAATGATTTTTCTATTTAATATGGGTTAATCCTTCAGTTATTCCACACACATGCATTTTGCAAGTGACCATTTAGTTCTTTTAATATTTTTTTAGTTGTAGATGGACACAATACCTCTATTTAATTTATTTATTTTTATGTGGTACTGAGGATCAGACCCAGTGCCTCACACGTGCTATACAAGTGCTCCACCATTGAGCTATGACTCCAGCACCTAATCATTTAATTATACATTTGAGAGTCATCTCTCCAGAGATATCTCCTGATTATCCTACTTAATATTATTTCTTACCCCCTTTCTCACTTTTTTCCCACAGCATTTAACTTCAACCTCATCAAATTTTATTTATTTTGTATTTCCTCATGTTTTGTCTCCCCCAGTGAAAAGAAAGTGCCATGAAATCAGAGTTCCTATCTTGAATATGTTGTGGTATGTTTTTGCCTCAGGATATATGCACTTGTATTTTCCTCTGTCTCTAATTTCCACATGGCTTACTTGCTCATTTCCTTTAAATCCTTACTCAGATGCCAGTCTATTCCTGGAACACTGCATATAAAATGACAATATCCATTCTTCCCCTCTGATACCTCTTAGCCTCTTATGTTGCTTCATTATTCTTCATTGCACTTATTATACTCTGATGTAATATTTCTGTGGTTGCATGATTATTGTGTATGTCTTCCTCCATGGAAAATAAGATCCAGTGGGAAAACCATGCATTTTTTTCCCAAGAATGTAGAATTGTGTCTGTTAAAAAATTGTTGCTCAATAGCTATTTTTAAATAAATTGACTAATGCAATCCTCTCAGCTAGAACCCACAAAATTACTACATACTTATATTGTCATAATAATATTTTAAATTTATTTTTACAAATTTTATTTTTAATACTAATAGCCTTTATTTATAGCTTCCCAATTGTAGTCAGACAAGGAGAGCTTACTCATCTCCTTTAACTTAAACATCTTTTGGTGTGGTACTGAACATACAACTATAACTCCAAAGAAATAAATTTACCTAGGAAATAGCATCTCAGAATTTATGGCTTCAACTCTAACACAATAGCACCTGAAAGTCACTGTCATAATATTTTTCACACTGGTTACCTACATGCCATACCTTCTAGGATAGATAGTGAAATTAATCCATGTGGAAGATCATGCATGTTTCCTTAAGTTCACTGAAGCCTTTACCCATTTTAATTCAATTCAGTAACTCTTCACTGAGTTCAAGAGGCTTTCTATCATTTTTGGAAAGGAATTTTAGACTCTAAACATATGGGCTTCCAAAATATGTCAGTGGAGAACAAAGGGGTTTCAATTACACTGGCTAAAATAGTTCTGAAAATTACACTATATTTAGGAATATAGTGTTTTATCCCATTGACATATCCTAAATTATTCCATTTTCTTCTCAAATATATCAGAAGGATACAAGATAAAATGAAGAATGTTAACTAGAGTTGAATAAGAGGAACTGATGTTTTTAACATTGGCATCAGATAAAAGTTAGTACATTAAGGACAGAGTAAGGTGTGTCATTCTAATGTAAAAACAAATACCAAATATTATTTGCTTAAGACGTAGAGGATCCTTCACTTTAAGACAATTACCTCAGTTTTATCAGAATCAATGCTTTAAAATGAATATTCCAAATAAAATATAAAGAATGGAGGAGTGTCAATAATTTTTTAACTTGAGTTATGGGTGCACAAGAGTTCATTATACTGTTTGATCTACCTTTAGATGTTTGAAAATTCTCAAATAAAAATGAAAATGCATAATAAGCAAAAAGTGAAATAATATAAATGTCTGAAATTAGAAAACCATGCTATATCCATTAAATGGAATTCTATACCACTTTCAAAAATTAACTATAGATGTGTATTTATTGATGAGAAATACTCTATATCTAAAGTGAAGGAAGTCTGGTTTGAAATTCTATATATATGGACATTTTTTGCCTTTTTAACAGTGATTATTGTAGTCAATAAATGCTAAATTTGTACATACCATATATCAGGCATATTATAAGTTCATTAGAAACTTTAAGTCTAAGTGATTACAGATGCTCATAACAACCTTATGACTGATAATGCCATTATTATATCCTATGTTTAAGGCACAAGGAGATTAAGAAAGTTAGCCAAGTTCACACATCTAGCAAAGGATTGAGTATGGAGGATCCTGGGATTTGAACTTGAACAATTTGGCTCCAGAGCCTTTGTCTTCTTTATGCTATGTTGGCACTGTTAATCATATAAGTGTGAAAAGATATATTTATAGATAATTGAACAGAAAGACACTTGAAGGTTATATTCCCAAATTCACAGTGGTTAATTATGTGTTGAGAGAATGTGGCTGGATCTTAAAAATATTTTTGCTTATGTTTAGTTCTCATTGTTCCATATGCATCATGTATTACTAATATAATCAGAAAATTTAAAAAATGTTTTCAAAATATAAAATGAATATTAGATGAATTCTTGGTTATTGCTTTTTAAGGTGAAGTGTATATATATAACAGGTTTTTCCCTTCCTCTCCTTTCTCTGTGTTGCTTCGCTGTACCAGGAGACTGGGATTTTTTCAAGTCAATTTGCCTGCCAAGAATAGAGGGCATGATGTGATAATTGTTAAGGATGTTGTGATTCAGTTATCTATTGTCATGATGACATGAGTAGGCTTCTCACATCAGCAGGAAGCAGAAGTAAACAGGCCAGTTAAGAGCTATGCTCATAAAACATTGCTTCTTTTCCTGCATGCAAGGTGAAGTGGAGACAAGATGACCTCTCTTGACAAATACCACAGCTCCCAAAAGGACTCTTGATCACTTCCAGTCTTTGGAAGCAGATTATGCAGGGCATTTAGGACTTTGGACAGATTCACCAGTCTGGCACCTTTATTTCAGCTAAGCTGACAACTGCTGCAGGCTCTTTTAGCTTAAAATGCCCTTAGTGCTCTGGTCCACAAGTGCAAGTCTTTGCCAAAGATCTTAGAACACCCTCTCTTTTACAGGGTATGCATGGAATGCTAATGGCTTGGGCTACTTGGTGTTATGTTTTTTTTAATGACTGAACATTTATTGCCACATGTGAATGAATGTTGAAGGAAGTGACTAAATTTCCTTCAATTAAATTTAGTGACTAAATTTATTATACTGATGCAATTAATGCAAAAATCTTAGGCATATGCATCCCATTTGTCAATACCTCTTCTATACCAAGCTGAAAAGGTTATCAATAATTGATAAATGACTATCATTTAATCTATTCATTAAAGATGCATTCATTTTAGCCAAATGAAGCAGAGTATGTAAAAACAAACTTGCATTATTGGCTGATTTTGGAATATTTTAGTTATCAAATATCTAAAAATTCAATATAACTGAATTTTGAAAGTGGATTGTGTATAAAATAGACTGAGTCACTTAGTATAATTTGTTTAAAGAATAGTTCTATTAACATGAACTTTTGCTATAATATATATTAAACATATATGTATATATAACTAAGAAAGCCAGTGGAATAAGTAAAAATGACATTATCAATGACATTAAAAATGACATTATCAAGTGATACCATGAAAGTATGTGTAACAGCAAACTACTATGCTAATAACATTGACTATTATGCACTATTTAAAAAAAATAAGATTGTAACATAGGTTCCATTAGAAGAAAGAAGGAAAACAATAAGACAAGATACATCAAACTGTTAATAGATGTATACAGATTATGAGATTATAAACGATGTTTCAAAATTTACTTCTATGTTTATTCTTACACATAAAATATGGAGTACCTTTATTAAAAATAATAAAATTCCCAAAATAGACATGTAGACTTATGGTACAGAATTGAAGACAGAGAGACAAACCCACATAAATACAGTTATCTCACACTAGACAAAGGTACCAAAAGCACACATTGGAGAAAAGATAGTCTCTTCAAGTGGTGCTGGGAAAACTGGAAATCCATATACAACAAAATGAACTAAACCCCTATCTCTCACCATGCACAAAACTCAACTCAAGGTGGATCAAGGACCTAAGAATTAGACCAGAGACCCTATGCCTAAAAGAAGAAAAAGTAGGCCCAAATCTTCTTCATGTTAGACTAGGCCCTGACTTCCTTAACAAGACTCCTAAAGCACAAAATAAAATCTAGAATCAATAAATGGGATAGATTCAAACTAAAAAGCTTCTCAGCAAAAGAAACAATCAATGAGGTGAAGAGGGAGCTTATATTTTGGGAGCAAATTTTTGCAACACGCACGTCAGATAGAGCACTAATCACCAGGATATATAAAGAACTCAAAAAACTTTATGCCAAAGAAAAAGAAAAGAAAAAACCCCAATAAATAAGTGGGCTAAAGAGCTAAACAGACAATTCGTGGAGGAAGAAATAAAATTGATCAGCAAATACATGAAAAAATGTTCAACATCTCTAGTGATTAGAGAAATGCAAATCAAAATACTCTAAGATGTCATTTCACCTCAGTCAGAATGGCAGTTATCAAGAATACAAGCAACAATAAATGTTGGCGTGGATGTGGGGGAAAAGACACATACATTGCTGGTGAGACTGCAAATTGGTGCAACCAATCTGGAAATCAGTATGGAGATTCCTTAGAAAACTTGGAATGGAACAACGATTTGAACCATATATCCCACTCCTTGGTCTATACCCAAAGGATTTAAAAACAGTCTAATACAGTGATACAGCCACATCAATGTTTATTGCAGCACAATTCACAAGAGCCAAACTGTGGAACCAACCCAGATGCCATTCAATAGATGATTGGATGAAGAAACTGTTGTATATATACACAATGGAATATTACTCAGCCATTAAAGAGAATAAAATTATGGCATTTGCAGGTAAATGGATGGAGTTAGAGAATATTATGCCAAGTGAAGTAAGCCAATACTATAAAACCAAAGACCAAATGTTTTCTCTATAAGTGGATGCTAATCCATAAAGGGGAGGCATGGGAAGAGTAGAGGAACTTTGGGTTAGCCAAAAGGGAGGGAGAGGAGGGGAGGGGCATGAAGAGAGGAAATTTGATGGAATGAGATGGACATCATTATCCTAGGTACATGTATGGTTGCACAAATGGTGTGACCCTACTTTGTTTACAACCAGAGATGTGAAAATCTGTACCTCATTTGTGTACAACGAATCAATGAGCATTCTGCTGTCATGTATAACTGATTAGAACAAATTTAAAAATGGCTTAAAAAATAAAACAATAATCAAAATCTCCCTCCAAGAAAGGTGGTTCTGGAAAGGTTAAAATTTTAATTATACACATTATTGTGGTTTGAAATATATCCATCAAAGTAAAAAGTGATAAAACAAAGATTTGTGAAGTGATAAAATGAGTGGAATTTTTTCTTTTAAAATAATTTTACTTTTTACATAGAGCTAGACATAGAAGGATACCAAGAAAGGAGGAGACCAGGCCAGATTGTCAAATTCATTTGGTCTTATATGATTTTGTAGATCTGGGCTATCTTGATAGTTTGTGCACAGATAGATTCATATAAAGGCATACCTACATATGTACAGTCATGCTTCAAATATCTACTTAGTAAACTTTCTAGCACATTACCACCTAGAAAATAAATATTGTGTCCAACACTACCAAGTGAAGGTTCAATGTCAGAAGTATATAGTACAAAAATGAAGCAATTGAATGTGGACAAAAAGTGGCCACTGAAAATTTGTTTGTATTTGAGAGAACATGGAAGAACAAAGAAAGAATTTCTGTCAAGTGATTGAATTAGAGCCAAGGTATAGATAGGAAAGAGTTAAGTCTGATAGAACCTATAGCAAAAATAATAAAACTAATTTAAGACCTGAAAGAGAAATGGGGGAGTCATTAGTGTAGAGAGTTTGGAATAGACAATAATGGAGTCCTACTAGTGCCTGAAAGCAGACATGAAGAAAATCACTTGGAAAATGTGGAAGTGTTCTGAGGGAAGAGTGCAGATATGAGGCTAGGGGGGATTATTCCATACACATTATTTTTGCAGTTTACAGTTTTAACCTAAAAATATATTTTAGAAATTCTTTTTATAACAGTACACAGAGATATGCCTCATTTTCTTAAATATTAAGCATAATATTCTGTAAAATAAATGATCATTTCTTTCTTAGTCATTCATCAGAATTGTTGAGAATTTTCCTACTGAAAACAATGCCAAAGGCTAATCTTCTGCATTCATTTTCTACCCTCTGTATATTTTGTTTTCTGAATATTTCATAAGTGGAATAATTGGGTAAAAGTTATATGCATTTTACATTGTTATGGATGGTATCAAATAATCCTAAGAAGGTTGTGCAAATTCACCCTTATATGTTTTACAACATTTGTGATGTTGAATATTATTTTGTTCATTTAAATGATACTGTGTGCTCAGGGCTAATGCTCAGAATACATTAGAGAGAAAAAGAAATAAACAACTTCTTGCTGTCAGATATTGTAATCTAAGGGGGAAGCATAGAATAAGAAAATTAATAACTTAAATACATACAAAGGTAGGATGAAGCAAAACAATGCGGAGGAAGACTTACAGAGAGCCAAGGATATGAGGATGGGATGTTATCTTAGGTAGAGTAAGCAAGGAGAGCCCTGCTGAGGTGGTAACACTTTAAGGCACCTGAGACAGAAAGCCAGTGATGAGAATTTTATACATCTCTAAATAGAACACTCTGGAGCAGATGAGAATATACATAGAAGAAAGTGCAAGGCAGTCAGTGTGCCTGGAGAAAAGGACCTGGGAGAAGAGCCACGAGATACATGGTCAGAGAACCAGAGGATAGGACCAGGGGAAATAGATTCCAAGTTTATAGAGTCCCAGAGACCACAGTAAAGAATCTAAATTTACTTTAAATGAGATGGAAGGCCCCTGAGAGTTCTCTGTGCAGAGATGAGAGATTATCTGCTCTGTGTTACAAAAAAATAACTGGGCCACTGCTTGGAAAATAGACTGTAGAAAGGCAAGGGTTGAAGTAGGGAGAGACATAAAAGGGCAGGGATGAAGCCATACAGGCACATGACCACAGAGGCAAGAGGAAAGGTGTTGAGTGGTGGTAGGCTTCTGAAAATTTTTGAAAACAGAGTCAAGAGGATTTGCTCATGTGTTCATTCGAGGTATAAAGAAGAGAGGATTCAAGGATGGCTCTAAAGATTGCAACCTAAGCAACTAGTACAGTGGAGCCAACATTTTATAAAATGGAGAAGTATGCAAGAGAAACAGGTGTGAAGGGAAATCAGCTTAGGACATGTAAAAATTAATGTTAACTATTATTGGGTATCCTGGTGGAGATATCAAGTAAACATGGAGTAATACTAGCAATAGTTTTCTGTTGTGCTCTCTTTTCTTTGCCTTGTTTTCTTTTCATTTTTACTTTTGAATATATACTGAATGCAGAATGATCTTAATATTTTAAATTTTTTTTAGTTGTAGATGGACACAATACCTTTATTTAATTAATCAATTTATTTATATGTGGTAGTGAGGATTGAACTCAGTGCCTCACACATGCCAGGCAAGCACTCTAGCACTGAGCCACAACCCCAGCCCTCTTTTTAATATTTTGATATGGCTCAGTGGTGGAGAACTTGTTGAGTATGTGTGAAGTCCTGGGTTCCATGTGCATCATCCCCTCAAAAAAATAGTGTATCTCTAAATACAAGTTTGAGTTCTCATGTTATTTTAAACCATTTGTATTTTTCTGTTTAATACTCATTTGCTTGTCATTTGTTCTTCTGATTTCTTGAAATTATTTAGGTATTTCATATAGAAATTATTATTTTTTCTGCTGAATTCTATTTCCCACTCAGCAGTTTGTTTTTAAATTTGTTTCTATTTTCTTTTTTGGTACAGAAAATTTTAATGCAGTGAGCAACATGGAAGAGTTACTCTTAACTAGACTGCTTAGGTTCATCTACCAGCAATTATAAAATTGTTGTACCAATTATAAGCTTGTTGACCTCGGACAAGTTATATAATTTCTTGAAAATGCTCACTACCTCAAATTCATTGTCTATAAAACGAAGGTAATAATAGTGCACTTATCATATTAGGTTGTTGTGTTCCTGTATAGAGAGTACTTAGAAAAGTGACCAGCATATTGATGCATTAAAGAAGTATTAGCCGTTATCATTGTTGGTGTTGTAAATCTAATCCAATCTGTATTGTGTACATATATGAAATGATAGATAAACGCTGACATAGGAATACTTTGAAGATGAAATATGATTAGGTGAAGGGCAGAAACAGAATTGCACCCAACAGCTGATTACCCCAACAGTATTAGTTTTCGCTATTCTAACTTTCTGGATTTTATTGACTTATTTCCACTATTGGAGGAAATGATAATAGTAGCAATAATATTATTTGTGATGGTAAAAATACTTCGAACACTTCTGCTACGACTGACTAGCATGCTGCAATCATCATCTCATCCAAACTTGACAAAACATCCTAGGAAGTCAGTCCTGTTTTCTCCACTTTCAAATGAAAGTGCAACTGATCTATACCATGTAGACATTAGTATTATTTAAAAGAAGGTGCCAAAAGAAAATGAGCCAATAAATTTAAAGTGTCTAGAACAATGGGTGGCATATAAGAAGTGCTGTATAAATAAATGCTATTATTGCAATTATTGGTTTGATTTTAACAAATGTTTTGAGCATCTACTATGTGTCAAGCAGAGAGTTAAGTTCAAGAATGTGGTTCAGTATAGTGTTTGTCCTCTGAGAAGTTATTGGAACTTGCCTTCTCTGGAAATTAATGAACTGTAAAAATCAGTTAATATGAATATATCAAATGCTTTGAATAAAATGATCTTTTGGGGCTTGTTATTTGCTTTCAATGTGGTATAACACTTTAAAATTATTACTTCATTAATGTAAGGATTATTGATATATACTGTACCAGATACCTTGCTAGTTCCTACAGATAGCAGATGGAAAATACTTACCTATAACAATTTATGTCACATAAAACATGACAATAATGTAACATGCTAAGTGTGTTAATAGAACCATACATTTACAATAGAAGTAAATAGAGAAACATGTACAAGGTTAGCTTGTAAAAGATGGAATTATATCATTCACAAAACACTTTTAGCTCTACTCACTATTAAATTTATAACCCACATATTGCTTTGCCTTTATTGTGGGCTAGTCTTTAATTCTACATGATTTTAATCACATGACCATTTGCATTCATGGTTTGTTTAAAAAGCTCATAAACACTGAATCATATGGCTTGCAGATATCTTAAGAAACCTTGTTCGGTTCCTGACCTTCAGGCAATTGAATGGCTAATCCATCCAGATCAGATGACCTTGGTGTTTCTTTCTATGTTTTATTCTATCTCAGTTGTTTCATTATGCAAGACACAAATGTCCTTATGAATTCTAAAGTGCTTCAGTATTTAAGTATAGCAACAAAGCAACAGTAAAAAGAACCATTCTTAAAATCCATCCTTTAATTTTCTTCATTCTAATGAAACTAAAATATAGTCACAATAAGTTTCTAAAAGAAAACTCCTCTTTTTCATAAAGGTATCCATTATCAGATGCACAATGTAAGAAAATTTTAAAGGAAACTACTTATGTAAATCAGCACAGAATATGTGATAAATTATTATAAGAAACGTGACTAGTGGTAGGGACATAACACATCTGAAGTAGAAATAAGCATTTATCATCACACTAATTGAAAGACAAAAACAATATGTCCATCTGTTGTAAGAATTCATATGAAACTTGCTCTAAAATTCACATTTGGAAATAATGTCAACATTTTCATGAAAAGACATTATATTATATTTTATGATTTAAAGAGTTCCAGTTCAGAGAGAACATTAGTGGTATTAAATCCATTGGTGCTTTCCTATCATATTTAAGCAAAAGGATTATAGTAAAAGACATAATTTTTCCATGTGTTATCTACAAGCTCACAGGGAGAAGGCTATAGCAAACCTAATTGCATTCACAAGGAAGTGAGAGTGATGCAGAGGTGAAACTGTCATTAAAATTATTACTCATATCATTGTTTGCTAATTCACACACAGATGCCACACAGCAGGGATACGTCAAGTTATAAAATACATATACACTGTATTTGAGTGCTAATGAACAGTCTACATACTTGTCTCAAGCAGGCATTTATTCAGACTCAGTAAGTTTTGATGACAAATCAATAACCAAATTAAATTTAAAGTGTAATGTTCTTCCCAACCTGCAGTACACTACAAACAGTCACCAATACAAGCATGAACAACTGAACATGAAAAATGAAGGCTACTCTTTGTAGATGAATTTAAAAATAAAAGAATAGATTAATTAAATAATATTCATCCAAGAAATATTTTTTTAAAAATTTTGTTTTAGTTGTAGATGAACACAATACTTTCATTTTATTTATTTATTTTTATGTGGTGCTGAGGATTGAACTCAGTCCCTCACACATGCTAGGGAAGCACTCTACCACTGAGCTACAACTCCAGCCCCTTATCTAAGAAATATTTATTGAGCACCTACCTTGTGTCAGGCATTGTGCCAACTCCTGAGAATGTAAAGGTAACCAAAAAAGAATTCTTTCTCATGAACATATTGAAAAGTTAAACATGTCACTCAAGCTGAAGGGATACTTCTTTAGAAATATCACTACTCCTGATCTTAGGAATCCTTCTCCTGTGCTTCTCCTCTTGTTCCTCCTTTTACTAAGTATCATTTATTTGATTCTGACCACATGCTAGGAATAAGTATTAGCTCATTTAATTCTTAAGGTAACACTAAAAGGGAAATTCTCATAGTTCATCAGGGTGTTAACTCCAGTTTATATTGCTAGTAAGCATAAGATATAAAATTCCAACTCGGGCTTTCTGAATCCAGTTACAAATCTCACATTTAATTGCAATTTTGGGACTGAATTTCATATATATATATATATATATATACATATACGTATATATATATATATACACATATACGTATATATATGTATATATATACGTATATGTGTATATATATATATATATCTGAGAAAGTTATTATTTACACATACACACTGGCCATCACATACATGTTTAAGCTTCTAGAAGATAGAAATAATGGACTTGACTCAAATTGTCTGTTATTCTTCAAATTCCCCTTAAACATAATAATCAGTACACATTATAAATACCTAACAAAGAAGAATCATTCAGTCAACTTCTGTGTTGGGAATAGATCATCTGATGCAAAGTTTGTCCTTTCTCAAACCTTCCCTGAAGCAAAGGATGCAGTTAAGCGAAAGAATTTCAAGATACATGGAATATTATTAGAGGAAATGTAGTATTAAAACATCAGGAAAGAACAAGCTATTTATAGTGAATAGTAAAATTTTTGATTTGTCAAAACAATAATACTTAAGTAATATTTGGATTTAAGAAATATTGTTTGTGTTCCTATTATATGCTCAAAATGATCTGCAAAGAAAAGGGTGAGACAAGGAAATCAGCATGATATAGGTATTACTGAAAAAGAAAAGACAAGGAAAGACACATAACAAATATATGATTACAAATCAAGATAAATGTTTTAGGGGGGCAAATTTTAGGATAGATCCATAATCCAACTGACCTAGCTGAAGTTAGTGATCTTGACCTGAAATCTGAATGGTGAACATAAATAAGCCAGGCAAAATTGTTTGTGTGTATGGGAAGATAGAATGAAGAGTGTTCCAGCTTTAGAAATATGTTTTTTATGTTCTAGAAATGGTCGTAAGAGGGTGGGAAGATCATGGCCCAATTTTTAAAAGGCCAGGGTATGGATGGCAAGTAAAGAGACTAAGAAAGCATGGAAAATCAAAGTGGCTAGAGAAATAGGCCAGATGTTATGGGTTGAATTGTGTCCTCCTCTCTCAAATTCATAGGTTGAAGTCTTAAGCCTTAGGACTTCAGACTGTGACATTATGTGGAAATAAGGACATTGTAGATGTAATTAATTAATATCAAGTCATACTACAGTAGGGTGTCCCCCTAACCCAATAGGATTTGTAACTCACAAAAAGGGAAAATTTGGACATAGGAACACATAAAAGGAATTCAATATATATAGACACAGTAAGAGGATGGCCCTTCTGTAAGTCAAAGAGACAGGTCCAGAGCATTGCCTTACCTTTCCGCTTTCAGAAGGAATCAAGCCTACAAAATTTCAGACTTCCAGGCTTTCCACAGTAAGAAAAATAATTTCTGTTGTTTAAGCCCTATTGGTCTATGGCATATTGTTATGGCAGGCCTAGAAACTAACACATGAGACAAAGCTATGGATTTTTGCATTTATTTTTAAATCAGTAGGAAGCTGTGTGTGTGTGTGAATACATGTTATGCACACATGCATATATGCCTACCAGTGTATTTGTCTGTTGGAGTTTTTTTTTTTTTTTACATGCCTGGGATTGAACCCAGGACATTATGCATGCTAGGCAGACATCTACCTCTTAACTACACTGAGGTGTTGGAGATGTTTTTATGTTGTCAGATCTGAGTTTTTAAAAGATATGGCCAAAGTACCCTAAGCAGTTTGGATGCTTTGGATTCTACCAAGGAATCCAACTCTTACTGAGATATTGACTTGGCATTGTTTAATAACTGTTGAGAAAGATCAGTAAGTTACATGAGCCACAATCATTATACATACTTTCCCTTTTTATATCAGTTTATGGTTTGCCATGATGAAGGGGCACAGTAAGGCAGAAGTGAAAACCCCTGACTTTACCAGGTCATGGATGTCAAACCCAAAACAGTATATAAAATCTGGACAATAAAATACTTCAGAGACTGGTTAGCAAGATGATGGGGAGATAGCTTGTAAAAACAAGAGGTGTTCTCTTTTTTGTGACTAACGATGAAAAAGAAAGCTCTATGGATGTGTCTTCCTGAAAACAGTGACTACGGCACAAAACTGTACTTGGAAAGACTTCACTTCTTCACACTTCTCTGTTCTAGACAGTCCAGTCAAACTTGGATGGTATCGCATTTCAACAGATGAAATAACTAATTCCAATAAAGACAACATTAATACTCCCCCTGCAAAAAATAAAAATAAAAACCAGAAAACTGAAGAGGCAACCATTTTCTTATGGTGAAAAACACCTTTATATTCTTTCTGTGGTCTTCATATTATGAATCATATTACTCTTATAGAATGAAGGCACCCTCTGTTTTCAATGGATTAAAAATTTAGCAGGGCACAGTGGCATACCTGTAATTCCAGTGATAGGCTAGGGCAGAGGGATCGAAAGTTCAAAGCCAGCCTCAATAACTGAGTGAGTCTCTAAGCAATATAGTGAGCCCCTGTCTCTAAATAAAATAATAAAAAGGGATGGGGATGTTGCTTAGTGGTTAAGCACCCCTGGGTTCAATCACTGGTACCAAAAAGCCTATCATTTGAGAGACTTGATCTGATAGCTGTTTTACAGCTTCTGATTAATACCAAATAAACTACCACATAAGCCAAGGCTATAAGAAAGAGGTTCCACTAAGATCTCAGGAGAATAGAGAGCAGAAAGTATCTGGCCCCAAAACAACTCCTGGTAGTTGTATTATGCTACATCAGGATTTGCACTGCATTTTCTGACCAGAGTTTGGAAATTGTCATCCACTCAGAGATATATTGGTGCTTCACAGGCAATTGTGTTTAGGATGGAGATGCTTGGAAAGGCACACCTGGGGAATAGAAAGGCAGTAATAAAATAAAACTTAAAAATTGATTTCTACGGTAGCTGTACCCAAGCTTCATATTTTTTATTTATAACAGCAAATGAAATATTGTACAAAATGTATTCAGCCCCTAGCTGCTACATATGTACCTAGTTGTCCTGGATTTCTTTAATATGGGTGATACATTGACCTTTATAACTCAACTTTATTGGTATTGACTAGTTCTCTTAGTTCATCAGGAAAATTCACATTGATGATGTAGCATATTATATGGTTTATTAAACAAATAGTTTTGCCATTTTGTTAAACTGCTAAGGTGTACCATCTAATTGTTAAGAAGCATGTGAATATGAAGAGCTTTGGATCTTCTAATATACCGGGAACCACCAAGGACTTGTGGATTTAGGAAGACAGAAAACAAGAGAAAATTTGGCACAGGACTAGAGAGAAAAATAACCTTTTATTTCTCCAACTTTAGGGGAAAGATTGATGTGGAAAATGTTGATGGCAGATGCTATTATCTTTTCAGATAGACTTTCTCTTATTTTTTCACTTTTTCTCCCTACCTTTCCTGAAGAGATGCCAATGCTATGGATCTTTCAGAGAGGTTGCAATCTAGGGGTTCCCAGTAACAAGGAAAAGTGATTTTGCACAACCCTTCTGGGAACCCCTGATGAAAGCTTAAGAAAGTGCATTTAAGCTGAACAGCTCATACTGGGAAAATCACATTAGAGCTACAGTTGTCTGAGATGTTAGAACTCAGCTAAATTATTTCTGGACATGAGGGGAACCACAAATGTGCCCATCTTAATCAAGTATTCTGGCTATGAAATAACCTATTATTAATCTTGATTTTAAAAGTCACCCTGTGATTAATTGACTTCAGCTCAATAGACACCACAGAGTGGTTTCATAGTGTCTGCAAAGTAGACCAGACAAGAGAAAATGAATTAAAGGTCACTGTGATGAGCCTAGACAGCATATAAAAAAGTAGAAGAATTGTTGCCTATGAGGATTGTTTTCCCTGAGACATACTGTAATCTGTGTTACACCTTTGGAGACAGAATAAAGGATACATTAATATTGTAGAATTATAGAAGTATTTCGTCCACCAAACAACATTAATGTAAATACTTGAATAATAGATTTGCTTGGATTTATCCTTCACTTATATATTGGTACATTGTTGCAATATTTGTTTTCCTGTTTAGAAGGAAAAAGTAACAATTTCTATTAGTAGCAAATTCTTCTTTACAATAATCATTCAATATTAAACATTGAGATTTTGTAAAAATAATAAAAAATTAAAATTGATGAGCAAGTAAAAATAAAGACAGCAGGTATGAATTAGTGACAGTATCCATAGTGAGATTTTTAACATGTTTTATAAAATTCTGGGTTCAAACCTTTTTAAGTATTAAAGGCTGAGGGGAAAACAGAGTTTTAAGCCCAGATATTAAGGTACTTTGTTATATGGATAGACTTCATCTCTTGCAAATTTAGCTTCTTTATGTGAACAATGAGAGGAGTGAATTAGATAAATATAAGGTGTCTTCCAGGGAATATGTGGTACATTTTCTTCGCAGAGCATCTTTATGAAAGTGAAAATTCTTGATAGAGGTGACAA
>PVHX01027998.1:0-18661 GCA_004024805.1 Geosciurus inauris | reverse complement strand
TGTGCACCAGTCAGTCATGGAGAGCTATTGTTCCCCCAGGTGAAATGCTTCCAGTTTTTGACTTTCCACTGGATTGCTAGGTTCAGACAGGCCCACGTAGACCTAGCTGCAAACTCATGGATCTGGGTTTCAGATTCCTCTCCTTGATGTTTTCAGAAGATTTTTTTTTTTTCAGGAAAAAAAAAAAAATCCTTCTGTTGTTTTGATGCTGGTGATGAGAATCAATCAGGGCCAAGTTCTATTTCCTGAGATGTGAAGATTGAATACCCAAGAAATGCTTAGGCAAGTGTAGAAAGCAAGTTTTATTTAAAGGATAGAACAGAGATAGACTTTTTTGCAGAGAAGGGGGCCCAGAGATGGGTGTCCAAGGAAGTGGAAATGTCTTGCCCCTTTCATATATTCTAGTTCCTTTGTTCTCATGCCCTCTGTCATGAGCACTGCTATTAATAATTACTTAGCAAGCATATATTCGATCACACCAATCATCAAATATAAACAATGCAAAAAGTATTAAGTGTGCTGGAGCACCCCAACTAGCATTCAATGCACACTAATTAAACACTGCAAACAAATCACACAATTCCAGGACAACCATGAGCCCCAAAGTACCTCTGATGCCTCACGACTTCTCTGAGCTGAAGAGCACATGTTGTCGTTGTCCAGTGGTTCTCTCCAGCTGACAGTTGTACGTCAGGGAATGATGGAATTGATCGGAACAGCCAGCCAGGCAGCCAGTCTCACTGATGTCCTCAAAGCAAAACCCTTCAATGTGGCAGAACAAGCAGTTTCCATACAGTTCCAAGTTGGTTGTATACATTGGTGATTGGTTACACCCAGTGAGAGTTAATGTCCATTGGTTATGTGCAGTGACATGATGTAATTGCAATTGGGCATATTCTTTGCTCATGTCCATGGAGCTGTGCTCCCTATCAGTTGTAGCCAGTCATTGCTAAACATGCCTATGGCTAGTGCCCCTTATAGCTCCTTATCACTTGCAACCAGACATGACTAAGCATGCTTATGGCTGCTGTTCCTTATGGCCAGCAACTTGGTGAGTCCCAACATGTCCAGGCAGATGCTCCTTACACCCTCCTTCATCCCTTATCTTGCCTGGTAACTAGTGACCAAAAGGTGGGCCAAAAGGTGGGAAAGAAGCCTTCCAGGGTGCCTCTCTGTGTCTGCCCAAACAGGGTAGGAAAGGAGCTGCCCCAGAGGCACTTCATTAACAACTCCTACAACTCTCTGCAAGGAGGAACAATTCCTGGAGGCAGGTAGCCTTGGCAACAGGTTGGGGGAGGGTAGGGCTTTGGAGATACTAGCATTTGATTTCCTTTCCTTTCAAATCAGCCCCCATTTTCCAGATCTGACCCAATAATTTATTACCTATATTGACTGTCTTTTTGTCCCCCAGCCTCAGGGGTTTTTTTGTTTTGGTTTGGTTTTTTTTAATATTTGGTTTTTAGTTGTAGGTAGACAGAATCTTTTTTTCTTTAGGTGGTGCTGAGGATGGAACCCAGTGCCTCAGGCGTGCTAGGCTAGCGCTCTACCCCTGAGCCATAACCCTAGCCCCCCCCACTCAGTTTTATGCATGAAAATTTGACTTTAGCTCCACCTGTTGCATCTCCATGAATGTTTTAAAATTTGTAAAGCCTTGTCTGAGTTCTTTCAAAAGGATTGTTGCCTAATCCTGTCTGGTAAAGAAGTATGCAGTTTTATTCTTCTAGTTCCACTGAAGTTTAGGGCTCTCCTGGAGCATGAGAGAATGGGGGAGTCTCACTCACTCTAGGGGTTCATGGAAGGCTTAGCAGAGAGGGTGATAACAAAAAGAGACTGGAAAAGTGGTTGAGAGAAAGACCGCTGACTGTTCTTCCTGCTAGTCCACTCCTAACTTTTCTAGTTTCCGGAAACCCTTCTAAGTCTCTTGGCTACTAATGACAATTTCCCCTGTTTTCCACTGCTACTCTGAATTTCTTCTCCTTTTTAATTATCTACCGCCGTTTGATGGGATTGGGAAAGATAAGGGAAGGAAATGTGGGCTCTTGAGGCAGAAGCTGTTCTCTAAGTTATAAATGTGCATATCCTGTGTTGGAGCAATTCCATTTCTAGGGATAGATCCTATGATCATGGTTTTATCCAAATATGGCCAAAATAATAGCTCTCATGCCACATATGCTTCTGCAGTGTGATCTTGCCAGACTTCATTCCTCCTACTCTGGAAAATAAAAACTGACCTACTTTCAACCCATGAAGGGTGAGATTCTACAGCACCCATTTTTGAACTATCCAATAGTTCCTTTATAGTTTGTCTAAAACTTTTAAAGGAATGTAGTGATGTTTCATTTTCAAGGATGCTGCCACCATTGAAACACCTAAATTTGATTTCCACAGAACCTATTCTTCAGTGGATTCTTGGAAGGCCAGTTGCAGAAAATGAAATTAGTACATTGTTTCCACATGTGAAAGCCATCGAAGTGACAAAGTGCCCCTGTGCCAATGATGTGGCCTTAATTGGCTTCGTTTTGAATACAACGTATAATGGTAAGTTCACAACTTTATTGAATGTCGGAAGTAGTGTTTCGCATTTGTTAAAGGTGCTGGGTAACTGGTAGTACCAACTAAATGTATATAGGTGGACTGGAGTGAAAATATTTCCTAAAAACACCCATGAATTTACTCTTTGCCACTCTACCTTATCTACTCACAAGTGTGATATACTGAGGATATTACACTTCTCATGAATTTTTGCCACATTCAGTAGTGGCTTAAGTATCTCTCCTGATTTCATTTATCCTCTGCTCTCTACTAGTGTATTACTTCTTCCCAAAGATTCTGCATTGTTTTTAATCCATTTGATATTTCTGTAAGGGCAAAAAGATCAAAGCAGCAGCAAACATGCAAGTCATTTCAGGCTTTTATTCAGGAACAGGATTCATCTGCAAAGGAGGTGGTGGACCCATTTTCCCGGTGGAAAATGAGCCACTGAACAAAGAAAGGGACTGGGTTTTTATAGGTTTATTTTGGGGGGTGGCATAGTGGAGACATGCTGGTTCTCTCGGGCACTTAGGAATTTGGGGCTAGTTCCATAAATCAACGAAGTGGTCAGTTTTAGTGCCCAGGAATTTGGGCTCAGGGGTCAGGGTCCTGCGAGCTGTGGCTGAGTGTCTCATTTAGTCTCAGGGAAACATTCGTCAGGGGAAGGAGGGGTGTTAGCATAGGGCTATTTGTCTTTTCCCTCAGGCCACATTGTTTTCACTTCTCATTGTCTATTAATTTCTTCCATATATAAGTAGGTATTATTGTTCCTAAGGTTTCACATTATTTTATTTATTATGTATGTGTTTTTTTCACTGCTACTGTAATTATCTAATAGCATGTGCATAGGAAAAAAATAACCTCTTCTCTTTATTCTCATTTACAACACTTCAAATACCAATTGTATGGATTTTCCACACCAAGCATTTCTTCAGTTCCTTGCTGACACCAACTGGGTGTCCTGTGATTTCATTCAGCTCTGGTGTTAGTTACCCAGAGTTAGCACAGACCCCGCAGGTTGGAGTCTTTGTCCCATTAGATTGCCTCCCACTTTCAGTGCCAGCCACAAGTCCCAGGTTGCAACCTGTACTTCTAACCAACCCTATCAGAGGGTTTCCATGACCCCCTCCTTAATCAATAATTTGCTAGAACGGTTCACAGAACTCAGAGGAACATTCTCATACATTTAACAAGTTTATTATAAAGGACATTACAAAGGATACAGATAAACAGCCAGATGAAGAGGTACATAGGGCAAAATTCAAAAAGTTCCCAAACACAGCAAGTTCTGTCCTCATGAAGTTACTTATGCCACCTTCCCTGCACCTGGATATATTTATCAACCTGGAAACTCTCTGAAACCTCTACCTTAGAGATTTTTATGGAGGCTTTATCACATTGGCAAGATCAGTCATGAACTCAGTTTCCAGCTTTTCTCGCCTTCCTGGGGATGGCTGGGGCTCAAAGTTTCCAGCTTTAGTTCAGTTTTTCTGATGACCAGCCCATCAAGAGTCACCTCATTAGAACAAAAGATGCTTCTATCACACAGGAAATTCCAAGAGTCTTAGGAGCTCTGGATATGAAAACTAAATATTATTTCATAATATCACATCAAAATTACACATTTCAGCTATTAACAGTATTACTCTAATTGTTTTTCCTTGGTCATTGATTACCTACTGGTACCCAGTTTAAATTAATATAAAAGACAAATAAACAGATTAAAAAATAAGAAATCTTTATTACTCATAGGTAATATGTATATCTACATAAAACCCAAAAAGTTCTGTAGAAAAATAATCTGAACAAATACATAAGGTCATGAGATATAATAACAATATACAAAAACCACCCCCAAAGACTAATCTAAAACTATAATTTTATCTTTTTTTTTTCTTTTTTTCAGTGCCGAGGATTGTACCTAGGGCCTCATGTGCACTAGGCAAAGTGCTCTACCACTGAGCTACATTCCCATTCCCAAGATTATAATTATGAAAACCCTATTTATAAGACAACAAATCCCAAAAGATACCTAGGAATTAAAAGAAAAGATAGAGTTACAAGGCCCATTGTACAGATATTATGAAACCTAATAGAGTCCATAAAAAACTAAACTACATAAAAGATTTCATGTTCATCAATAGGAACTTAAAGTATTGTAAAGATGTTAATTGTCTCAAAATTCATCAATCAATTCAATACAGTTTGAAGAAAATTTATGTCGTTTTTTGTTTTGTTTCATTCGGTGGAGGGTACATTTTCCTTTTTTTCATCTTTTTTGGCATGAAAATTGAAAGACCAATTCCAAAATTCACATGAAAGAATAATATACTATGAATAGCAAACATTATTTTAGAAAACAATAAGAGAATAAAAGCTTGCCTTACCATGACTTTATAACAAACAACAGATTAAAACAGTGTGCATTGGTATAGGAATAGACATAGCCTGGGCTCAGATTTCCTTGACTTCCCAATACTTTCCCCTGGTTTTGAATGCCTGCTTCTGCTAGATTAGTTAGTTGTAAGTCATGTACCCAACCCCTCTCTGCTATGACAACCCAGATGTAAACAGCCTTTTTTCCTACTTTGCTTCATGGGTACCAGGCTAGGATCTCCTTCTCCTTCCATTCAAACACCAATACCTGCCTTCCTTCCACGACCCACAGTAGAGCAGCCATTCTCAATTCCTCAAGCTCCATCCTGACATACAGCTGAGAGTCCTAGAGGAGGGAAGAGGCAGTTTTAATTGTCTGGAACCACATTCACAGACTACCTCAGACTTTCATGAAAGAATTGGTTCCAGAACCTGTTTGTTAGATGCAACCCCCTTTCCCCCAACTGACTGCCACTGCCCTGAAGTAAAAGCAAAAGTTGCCACTGTATCACGTCGCCATGGTCTTAACCAGCAGTTCCTTTGCAAGGCCCTGTTCATCCTTCCAGCCTTAATTCCACATGGAGTTGATGGTGAGAACAGTAATCCAGTGGCCCCAGGTGCTCCATTTGGGACTTATTACCCACCTTCCTCCTTTAGGACACTCTTATGACATATCCCATCAGGTCCCCTCTCAGCCACCTCCCTGTCACTCACGCTTAATGAGTTTAGCTTCTGATCTCTGCCTTCCTCTCCACCTTGATTTCCGTCACTGTTTTCAGTAACCCATGTTACGGGTTATCCAGTCCCAAGGACTCCTCTCCTTCAACGACCTTGCCGTCCTCTCACTTCCATGGTCATATTCATGGCCTCATAATCTCTACTAGCGTCACCATCTCAGAAATCTCCGCTACAGGAAGCTCACACCGCGTACTGTGTGCTGCCCTCTGTTCTGTCTTCTCCAGAACCCATATTCCAACATTCCTTTGATCCATTGTTGCTACCACTTTTTTCACTGTCCAATAACCTTATCTTCCTCTTCTCTCACCATAGTTTTCACGTGTTCCATCCTTATAAATACTCTGTCACTTTCTCAGCCTTCTCTTTCTTCCTTGTGTAATCCCAACTCTAGTTGAGGCCACCTGTGCTCCTGGAAGAGCAGGAGCACATTGTTCCTAGAAAATAATTGCTCACCAGTCTCATTTTAGAATTCCACAGACTGGTCTCACTTGAAATTCATGATCACAGATCTCAACAGGGCACGTAGCACTGCCTGGACATCTTGTCACCCTTTCCTGTTGTATCTCTTTTCCCACTCTGCAATATGACCTTATCATACCTCTTCCCATTCTTCAAACACTCACTGTCATCTTCCCTCCCCTCCCACTCTCAGCTGTGCCTTTGTCTAATACTTCTCAGAGAAAAGAAGGATTTTTCACAAGGAGCTCTTTGACTGTTCCACCTGCCAATCTGTGGCCCTACCTCACCCATACTTGCATTGTATTCATTGTCTCTACTACCATCAGAGATCACCCCTCACCCCTGCTGTCCTGGACCCTGCTCCTTCCTACCATCTGAAGAACTTTGCTCCTGCATCTACACTGCACTTCTTTCTCTACCGCTTCATCATGCTCTCCCTCCTCCTTGATCCCATCCATTAGCATACCAGCTAGCCCCAGTGTCGCCCATCTTAAACAAAATCTTCAGTCCTATCACTTTAC
Organism: Geosciurus inauris; assembly: GCA_004024805.1. Classification (NCBI taxonomy): domain Eukaryota; kingdom Metazoa; phylum Chordata; class Mammalia; order Rodentia; family Sciuridae; genus Geosciurus; species Geosciurus inauris. Next base: position 12,035 of record PVHX01027998.1, on the reverse strand, counting down.
TCCCATCCTCCATTTCTCTGTTCTTCAAAGCAAAATTTATGGATTTTATTATAAATGGTGCTACTTTTTTCACTTCACATTTTGTCTTCATTCTATTGCAAATCAGACTTTTGTTTCCACCACTCTATCAGAACAGTTCTTCTCAAGATCACCCACAAGCTCCATATTGCCCTATGCTAATAGCCAATTCTTTATCCTTATTCTAATTTCCCTCCAAGAACATTAATGCTGTTGACAACTCTCTCCTCAAAACACTTTCTCCTCTTAGCTTTCTTGACACCACCTTCAACTGCTTTTATCTTAGTTCATTGGTCACTCCTTAGTTTTCTAGGCTGACTCCTTTTCGGGGTGACCTCTCAAAGCTGATGAACCTGGGGCGCTGTCCTTGACTCTCCTTCCTTATTTGACCACATTTTCTCTCTGGAAGACTCAATGCAGTCTCCTATAGTAATGCCATCTACAGGCTGATGAATCCAAAATCTGTACTGTTGGTGTTGACTGCTCCTCTAAGACCAAACTGCTCCTATATTCAGTTGTCAATTGTTCTTAAATTTGAATCTTATACACTATTTTAACAAAGAAAATGGGAGTTGAGTCTCAAGGGACAATAAGTTGTGAAGAAGTACCTAGGAAATATCTGAGAAAACTCATAGAGGATAAGGGTTATTTAAGTAATGTCTGTTTATGCAAACTTGTCTTGGTGTTAAGTCAAAGTGGAATATTTTGGAATGGCGTATTATGATCCCCTTCAATATGAACAAAATACTTAAGTACAGCTTGGAAGATATTTTTAGGATAAACCAATACATGAAGAGGGCTTAAGGGCAGAACGTTCCCAGAGGTAACTTCTAGGAGTCAATGAGATGGTTGGCTAAAATCCTGTGGTGTAACTTGCAGTTAATTCATCTTTCTAGTGCTTGGGGAAATGAGATTCAAACTGAGAAAAGGAGAGTTGAGGTAGGGCAGGAGATTGGATTGGAAGATGGGGTAGATTCATGCTCCTGCCCCTGCACCATAGAAGTGACTAGTTCTGTAAAGCTGTCGAATTTTAATTTTCTTTTCTTTTATCGTAGGTGTTTTCATAGGCCTAACCTTGTCTGGATTTTGGGATTATGGTTCTACCATTTGGTATGACCTGACAGATAACATCTATGCTTCACTTCATGAAGGTAATTCATCTGCCTTTATCTTCACCCTTTCACTTACATTAACACTTGATCAGTATTTATGAAATGTCTTTGCTTTGCTAAAGAGCTCACTTTTTAACCCACAGTATGATTTTTTTCCTTTAGAACATTCAGGGCTTTCATTGATGGATGTGGTTTTAACAAATCATTTTTTAGTTATCCTCACATCTTTGGGTCTTTTTGTAAGTAACGATCTTCGCTATCCTTCAGGGACAAAGTTAAAGGTATGTAAATCACTTTGTAACTAATCATTAACCTTAAATATCTTCTGAGACATAAAAAGAAATTTGGCATTTGAGTTATGTGTGGTATGTCTTAGAATTAAAATGCTTCTTCCTTTAAAAAAAAACATAAAAGCATAATATAGTAACTTTTTCCTTTGCCTTACAATATTGAATATATACTTTGGAAATGGTGCCAGTTTTATCGATGTATGTATTTATAGTAAGTTCTAAATATATACATGTAGAATAGATATTATCTACCTATTTATTTGTAGCCATATGTTATGATTTGGATGTGAGGTGCTCCCCAAAAGCTCATGTGTGAGAGAATGCAAGAAAATTTAGAGGTGAAATGATTGGGTTATGAAAGCTTTAACCCAATTAGTGAATTAATCCCCTGGTGGGGATTAACTGAGTGGTAATCGAAGGGTGGTAGGATGTGGCTGGAGCAGGTTGGTCCCCAGAGGTGTGCTTTTTGGGTATATATTTGGTGAGCTGAGCTTAGGCTGTCTCTGCTTACTGATCATCATGTGAGCTGCTTCCCTTTGCCACACTCTTCTGCCATGATGTTCTCAAGGTACCTCAAGCCCCAAGCAATGGAGCCATCTGTCTATGAACTGAGACCTCTGAAACTGTGAGCCCGAAAATAAACATTTCCTCCTCTAATTGTTCTTGTTAGGTCTTTTAGTTGCAGCAGCAAAATATCTGACTAAAACACTGTATAAGTTTCCAAAGTGTTATAAGGTACCTGGTAAAGCTAAATATAGTATTAAAAGTAATAAAAATTAAAAATAGTAGGAGAAAAGATAAGAGAAAGAAAACAAAAGCAACTGGTTGAGAAGAAAATATTTCTTATACCTGGTGTAACTTGCATGCTCAAGGCCCTGGGTTCAATCCCCAGTTGCCAGGTAGAGGAGCCGTTACAATCTTCATCTCAAATCCTTTCTGGAATTTCATTAAGGTATAAGTAAATTAATAAAATGGTCAAACAAAGCAATGACTAAAGGGAAAATCTCCAGGATATTATATAAACTATGTCAGAGACTGGTTTAATGTTTAACCATCCTAACTACTGGCATAGAAAAAACATATGTTTCCTTTGGTATACTTTAAATTACTGTTTTGTCATGCCTCTGATATGCAAGCAAAAGTTAAAATCTCTATTTTCTTCTTCTTATAGTTTTCGAGGGCAGACTTTTGTGGTTTTGAAAGGGTAAGAAGCTTAACGTTTTTATGGGTTGGTTTACTGGGTGACTGAAGAGATGAGAGGCAAAATAACAATTCACAATATAGATTCTTCCTATTACCATAATGTTATTTAGTTTGAACTTTAAAAATAATACTCTCAGCAACCACCAGGCAATTCTATTTCAAGGAAGAAGTGGTGCCCTCCTTGTTTCAGAGGCCAGCCTCGTCCTTTCCCCTGTGCTCTGTATAGCCTTTCTGTCATTATTCAGGTCATGTTCTGTATATTCTCCACAAAGAGAGTTGGGGCCAGAATTTGGATAACACTTTACTCCCCAGTCCACCTACCACGGTGTTAGTCTGGTCCCACCTGGAGAAAGAGGTGCTTTTAAAATTTTGCACAAAAAATGCCATATAATCTTAGCCCCCTTTCCGCCCCTTTCTGCTGTTGGGGGACTTTGTTCCATCTGTCATTTCCTTTCTCTGTTACAAAGTTTTGTAATTCAGCTAGGTCAATCCAATCAACACACATGCATGCATCAATCTGAAAATCACAATCAAAATTATGAGTATCCCTAGCCTATAGCATGTGCCCTTCCCATTCTGTCCTGTGTGCATACACAGACATGTGCACTTACATTCCCATTCATACTGCTAGGAGGAAGGAGCATGTATTTCCCAGGAAGCAATTAGAACTGACTTATTGCCATACTAATGGAATGGAGAGTGAAACAGAAAAATAAGAAACCCAGTTAGGCAAAACTGATTTATATTTGAAAGAACAGAGGGAAGTACAGTCAACCCTCCTGTCTGTGGGTTCACATCTACATATTCAGTCAACTGTAAATTTAAAACGGATGAGAATTGCATCTATACTGAACAAGTAGACTCTTTTTCTTGTCATTATTCCCTGTACAATATAGTACAACAACTATTTACATAGCATTCAGATTGCATTAAGTAATCTAGAGATGATTGAAAGTAGACAGGAGGATATGCATACATTAGTTATGTAGAAATACTATGCCATTTTATGTAAGGGTCCCGAGAGTCTAAGATCTACTTATGTGTTTTCTGTCTATGTAAGTCAAAATGGAATACTAGACAAGGATTCTCGAAACCAAGATGTCTCAGTCAATTTGGGCAGCTATGACAACAATACCATAGAGGGTGGCTTATAAAGAACAGAGATTTCTCACGGTTCTGCAGGCTAGCAAGTCTGAAATCAAGATGTTGGCCATTTCACTGTCTGATGAGGGTCATTTCCTGGTCTGTAGACATTTGTCTTCTTGCTGTAACTTCACATGGCACAGTTGCAAGACGATATCTCTCTGGGTTCTGTTCTGTAAGGGTGCTAATCACATGTATCTAGCCATCCTCAGATCAGATAAGGGCACCTAACTCTCAACCACCTAATTACCTCCCAAAGTCTTCACTGCAAAGTGCCATCACACGGGAGATTAATTTCAACATATGAATTGGGGAGGAAGGAACAAAAACATTCAGTCTATAGAAAGAAATGTCATATTGCAAGAAAAATGAGAATTTTTAACACCTAAAAATTATTTTGAATAGACAGTACATGCATATAATTAAAAACAAAAAATGTTATAGAAAAATATACACTGAGAAGTCCTACTCCTGCCTACCTGTGTATACTCACCCTGCCTTCCTTGTCCCTTACAAGTAAACATTTCATATATTTTTAATGTTTTTAATGTAAATTCAAAGAATTATAAATATATATTCTTCTCAGTTTCTTACACTATATGCAAGTATACTACAAACATAACTTACTTTCTTTATTATTGATAGAGCACAGCTAGGTCAATCCAATCAACACATATGCATGCATCAATCTGAAAATCACAATCAAAATTATGAGTATCCCTAGCCTATAGCATGTGCCCTTCCCATTCTGTCCAGTGTGCACATAGGAAAAATTCATATTGGTACATGAAAAATGACTTCTTTTCTTTCTTTTCTTTTTTTCCCCCTTGTTTCTTTTTTACAGCTACAAGTATTCCAACTTTCCAGGGTTTATTTACCCTGTCCTCTGTTAATGAATTTTTGTGTCATTTTCCACTTCTTTGCTAGTACAATGTTGCCGTTAATAGTTTTATTCCTAGCAAATTTTTTGTGGTCAGATATATTGATACAATGCACTTCTAGAACTTGGACTGGCAGACTAAGGGGGAAATGCTTATGAAATATTTTTAAAAATTTTTAATTGCCACTTATAGAGGTTTTTACTATTTGCAAGGATCTTATAATAAATCCTATTGAAATGAACTATCTCAATAAATCTCAGGTGTCAGTAGTGATAAGAGGAGGGAAATCCAAGGGTTCTGAAAGTAGGGAGGTATTGGGGCTAGGGAGGGAGGAGAGGGGGAAAGTAAAATTATTTTTAAAGGTATAGGGATTTACCTTTGGATAAGACCTTTTGTGTAAAGAATGAATGAAGTAGAAAAGAAGTTAGGCATGGGATATGTGGTTATTGGGGCAGTAGTTGAGGAATTCATATTTGATGATTTCTTCATTCACCAAATATTTTTTGATCACGTACTACAATCTATGCTTGTTCAGACGTGTGGGATTTCACAGTGACTAAGGCATAGCTTAGCATTCTATCGAGGGAACTAGTACACAAATATATAATGTGATTTTTAGATAGTCGTAAGTGCTGAAACAAAAGCAGAGTAAGAGAAATAGAGATTCAAGGGAAAATAATATTCGGTTTAAAAGAGGGGGATTAGAGCAGCCCTCTCCATGGAGACAAAACTTCAGCAGCAGCTTGGATGACTTGAAGGAATAATTGACGCAGCACGTCCACACCCAAGTGTAAGGCTCTGAATTGCGGAGCTGGCATGAGGCAAAATCTGTTACTTACCTACAAAATGTGTATAAGTAGAAATAGTATGGATTTGGGGCCACTTCTTTGAGGACACAATTCAAAGTCCTGTGAGACTCCAAGATCCTCCAGGGTCAGAGCCTTCCCAGCTGTGCCTGCTCACCTCCTTGAGCATCTCGCCAGCCATGCCCAGCTACTTGCCCTCCCTAAAGATGCCCACAATTCCCACATATCGAGTCTCTTGCAGGACATGTTTCATCTTCTCAGCATGCACTCCTTTCACTCTTTCTCTTTTAGAACATTTCTCCTCGTCCTCCAGAAATCCCTCACTAACCAGCAGGGTGCTCCTCCTGTGCACTTGCAAAGCTCTCAGCACTAATTCCTATCGTTTGACTCCCTATTTTGTCTGTGGAGAGACCCGACTAGTTCCAAGATTTTAGGTTCCAGGTCAAGGCTATCTTGTTGACTACTGTATCCTGATCAGTTACCACATTGCCTGCACATGGGCAGTTGCAATGAATATTTGTTGAATCCTTTAGTGAATAAATGACAGACTGAATTCGAATTTTGGGCTAACTTATTATTAGCCACGTAACATATAACTTTGAACAAATTGTATAACTCTCTGGATCTCAATTTCTTTGTTTTAAAATAGGCATAAAAATATCTCTCTCTTAGAGGTAAGGCAATTAAATAACATTACATATGAAAAACCTTAGCAGTACATAGTACAATGTAGCTGCTTTTTAAAAAAGATAGCCCAGTATAGTAACCACTTTACTATTTATATGTATCCCATAACATCATTTTGTAAGGCTCAAGAATAAATAATAAAATTTACTTTTTTAAAAAAGGGAGTTGGATTCTTTTCCTATGCAGATAGCCAGGAACTTTTTGAAGACAAATGACAGAAACCAAACTAAAACTAATTTTAGCAAAGGAGAGAAAGTCATCAATTCATGTAAATGTGGAATTTAAGAGATAAAGCTGGCTTCCAGACATGATTGGATTCACTGCCTACCAGATACCTGGAGGACTCTATCCTTTCAGCATTTGGTTCTGCTTTCCTTTATATTAGCCATCATGTTTGCAGATACCTAGTTAGCAATCCCAACAGGAATAAAGTCACTCTAGCCTCTTAAGGCTGATTTTCACAATTCACATGGCTCAGATTATATGTTCAGACCTAACCAATCCTGTGACTCTAGGTCAGACCTGAACCAGGAGCTCATCCTTGGAGTGAGGTCAGCCTGATCTGAATTAAATTATCCCTAAGGTTAATCACAGGACTGTTACCAGTTTGATTCCAGGTTTTTTAAAAAAAAAAAATCCCAGAAGCATCTAAAGAGGCAGAAGAGGAATATTTCTCTTGGTGGGGGGGGGCGGGCAGGTAATCAGAGATTGAACTCAGGGGCACTTGACCACTGAGCCACATCCCCAACCCTATTTTGTATTTTATTTAGAGACAGGGTCTCACTGAGTTGCTTAGCACCTCACTTTTGCTAAAGCTGGCTTTGAACTCGCAATCCTTCCATCTCAGCTTCCCAAGCCACTGGGATTACAAGTGTGCGCCACCGTACCCAGCAGAAGAGGAATATTTCAAGGCCCAATAAAGATTTTATATTAACTGCCCAGATACTACAATTGTAATTACTGTATCCTGCAAGCCTAAAGATTTATCTGAGAACTCAAAAGTTTTATTGATTGTAATACCTGAGCTTGAATGGCAGTAGAACACCAAATAAATTGTTGTCTGTTCCATCTTATAAACCCTTTTGTTTGTTTCTTAGCATTTTTTATTGAGGCATATTTCACATTCCATAAACTACATCCCTTTAAATTGTATAATTACATGTTGCTTTGTATTTTCACAGAGTTTTCTAACCATCACCACAATTTTAGACCATTTATAAGGCTTTTATGCACAGATAATAGAGATGTTATTACTGTGTCTATAAAACTGTAAGAAAGTCTCCCTATGTCTCAACAATAATTTGAAAGTCAGAATCTTTCTGTAACAAAATCATCTCAATTTGCGTGTAACTAATGCCCAGTGCATACAATCTCACTTTCTTTGAAGTTTCTCTCCTGACCAATTTGCAATACCTTTTTCTTGCTGCTACTTGCTACCCTCAGGCATCTGTGAAGGCTCCTCAAGCCCAGCTACAGCTAATGAGGAATGAAAGATAATCCCTTTATAAAAGACTGAGGGTACCTGCTAGCTTCAGAAAGATGGGTCATAGACAATAGCATCTTCAATAATATAAACTAAGTCGTGCAATTTCTCCTCCTTGTATGACCTTTTTGTGTATTGTTCAAAATCTGCATTCTAGCTTCTTATCTGCATTATACAGCCCTTTATTTTATTTGCCTGCAGTTTTCCTCTATATTTGCCTCCCATCCCTGAACTATCAAACTTTGGAATTTTTTGGTAAGTTTTTTTTTTCTATTTTATAGCTTAAGTCTACATATCACCCTAAGTGATGTTTTCATTTATCTATTTATCTAGGTTGATTATATCAAAGGAAAATTATGGTATAATGAAAGATGTTTTGCTAATAAAGAACATTTTGAAGGTAAATTCTAATTAATTACATATTAATAGGTTTTATCAATGTAGATTATATAGAGAGATTAAATAAAATGACATACATCAAAACAGAATAAACTGTAAAGATAAGTTTGGTTTATACAAATTAATGGCCTAAACAAAGGAAAAAACTAAATTTGAGACAATAGGCATATCTTCGTAAGTGCAAGAAAACTATTTGAGTATATATTAGTTGATAACACGTCTGTTATTTTTGTGAAGACTATTTAATTAACACTGACCCTTCTAGTCCTAGAAATATAGATACTATTCATAATTTCTGCACCTTTACATTTTACAGTTGATTATGTTACTATCACCTTTGACAGAAACAGGACTCTAAGTGAGGTATGATATTAAATATTTTAAAAGGTAATAATTTTTGTTATGCATGATTTCATTGGTAGTTATTAGTCCCCAAAATGGAATTTTACATGGTAAAAGGCTCAGCAATCACTCTACACTCTACATAGCTTTAACAGCAGTTACCTGTGTTGAATCTAGACCTACACAATGATTTTAGACAAATAATCCACACCAGAAAGAGATACTTTGCAGTGTTTCCTGGAGTCACCTCCCTCGGAAGAGAGGCACAGACTTTGAGGATTCAAACATCTGACTTGTGATCAGTTAGGACAACACAATGGTTCATTGTTTGTTTTACTATAATGACTAATCAAGACTTGCATGTCTAAAACAGCATTAACTTTTCTCTTCTCTTTTTATAGTCGAGCTCTTGTTTTTTTAGTAAAGAACCGTTTTCTGAATGGTTACCTTGCTTACCTGATCAAGATAAACTAGAGGAATACATGCCCTCAAACGTGATAACGTTTCTCGTGGACCAAGAGCACCATGCTGGAATTTACCTCTTATATGACAAGGTGGGTTTTATAGGCTAGGGGATTGCTCTTGACACTCTCACAATGCAAATTTACCTTATCAAAAGCTATCTCCAGATTCTTGTTATCTTCACCCATAGAATATGATAAAACTGGCTACAGCAAAATTATTTACAATGACACTTTAGAGATCTGTCACCTCTAATTGTTCCATTTGATAACAATGGAATCCATGATGCTAATGGCATAGTGATGGTTCTCTATTGGTTCTCCAGGAGAATATAAGCTGATTTTTTTCCATATAAATTTAAGATTCCATAAAGTGTTTAGTGAAGATGTGCAGATAATGGAGCCCATTGCCACACGTCTGTATTTTCTATTTCAAAGGTCCTTAATCATTGTGAGATTAATAGGAGGAAAAAAACCCATTACTTACACACGCAGTGATGAGTAATTCCAAGGGTGGTTAGAATTGGAGGATGATATCTTAATAGGTGAAGGCGAGTGGAAAAATACACCCCAAAATATGCCACTTTGGTATCAGATAATTTTAAGATGAATTATTTTGAGATTCAATTAATGCATTTATTTTGGGAAAACAAATGACTTTTTTTGGCAAATGAATTGATTTTCAGGAGAATAAACAAGAGATAAGAAGGTTAGATAATGTTTCTCCACCTAGGTATCTCCCTCAGGGCTACCACATTTCCCAGGAGAAAGGATTCGGGATAGGTTTTATTTTCAGTCTCTTTTCTGGGAGTAGATCTGCTTTCAAGAAAAATTGATGGCAGTCATTTCCCAGAAGTTTCTACTTTTAGTCAGAAAAGGAAGCTCTGAGAAAGCTTTTTTTCCTGCATCAGTTGAATTCCCAAAAATCTCTTTAGCTTAAAATTATTACAAAGTGATGTACATTGGCATGTCATAGTGATTCCCTTCAAGATAATGATCTGACATATATACCTACTTAGAATAAATAAATTTAAAGAAAAAAAGATCATGATCTGATAAAATTGGGGTATGACTCGGGCATCCACACTTTAGGCATGAGAGTTATAAGCACAGTCACTGGATTCTGTCTGCCAAGTTCAGTAAAAATTCTACAAACTCTCTGTGCCCTTGATTATAGAACTGTGGACAAATTATTTTGCCTCCTAAACTTAATTTCAACATCTGCAAAATAGGCATAAAGGGCAGTGGAGTAAAGAAATATCAATGATTGCTAACCTTCCAATTCTATTCTGTGTTAAGAGGTATGTCTCTATGTTACTTAAAATCTAAGAAACAGGTCTAAAATTTGCAAATTTTAGACTAGTAATAATGATCAAATTCTTTACAAATTCCTGATGTTTTGTTTATTTAGCTCAAGAAAAGTACCATTGTCTTTGTGAATGTCATAACCAATAACCACCCAAATTCCAGACCAAAGTTTCCACCTTTCCAATTTCCTTCCTCGTTTTCTTCTCCTGTTGGAATGGTATTTCATCCACGAAGCCACTTTTTGTATGCTTATGGCAATCAGGTATGTGCACATGAAATTTCACCTTCTGGTATAGGGGGAAAATGTATATTTACTCGATGTTGAGTGGTTGTACCTCAAGAAGTCCCTCATGATCAGGGAGGTGGAAGTGAGAGGAAAGATGATGAATATTTATTGACCACTTACTGTGTGGTGAGCTTGGTGCCCGCCATCAGCTTTTACCTTTTTATCAGTGCACTGTCGACTAGCTGACAAGAATGAACTGGGGATGTACCCCAGAGGGAAACTATCTGCCCAGCATGCATGAGTCTTTGGGTTCAATCCCCAGTACTGCCCCCCCCAAAAAAGTTAAAAAGCAGTCATAGGTAGACCAAATTTCTTCTTAATTCTGCCAGTGATAATACATTTCTTCCCAACTCTTTTGCCATTAACCAACTAAAAGTATATTATATCTGGTGTTTCTAGCATTTAACATTGACCTATCTTTATTTTGGCTTTGTCTAAGCATGACTTTCTTTTTTTAAAATTTTTTTCTTAGTAGTCAATGGACTTTATTTTATTTGTTTATAATGGTGCTGAGAATTGAACCCAGTGCCTCACACATGCTAGGTAAGCTCTACCACTAAGCCATAACCCCAGCCCTAAGCATGACTTTCTGACTCTGTTGTTCTTTAAGTTTCTTCTGATAGCCTTCTCCATCCTTTGGCCTCCCATCAGTCAGTTCTGTACCAGTAACTTGAAAACTTGATAAAGGAGCCTTAAAACACCTGTGGGGCATCAGGCAGTTTGAAAGTAAGGAGCACAAAGTCACATTAAGTAAAAGTCAGAACTAAAAAAAAAATATTTAAAAAAAAAACTACACTGAAATTTCATCTCACTGCAGTCAAAATGGCAATTATCAAGAATACAAGTAACAGGGGGCGGTTCCAAGATGGCGGCCTAGACAGTCCACTCTGCGCTAGGCTCTCAGGGACCAAGGCTGGAAGTGGTGGAGGCGCCGTTTTCCAGCCAGCTTCCTGGCATCATTCTGCAGCTCAACATCCCACGCAGGAATTTCGCTCATGTATGTGTGAGTACAGGATCACCGGGAGGCGGCGGTAGCCAGGAGGCGTGGCTTCGGCGCCCACCCGTGGAGTGCAGTTGTGGTGGGGGATCCGGCCCAGGGATTCAGCCCGGAGTTTACCCCGGGTGTGCCGGGCCTGCTTCCGCACAGGGTGCCTGGCCCCAGTGCCCACCAGGCCGCGAGAGACCGCTAGCAGTTGCTTCTGTGGACTGTCTCCTGAGCGGAACCCCAGCTATTGTTCTTTGTGGACCACCTTCTAACAGCGGAACTTCCTACACACCAGGGGGCGCAGGTGAGCACCTGGGAGCAAACCTTGGCCACGGTGGAACAGCGACTCCACCAGCGGCCCAGAGTTTCACCTTGGCCTGGGACCAGTACCAAGGATACCAGCCGGGAAAGTCAACAAACAACGGACAACGTCACCTACTGGAGGAGAAGTAACGAAAACCTGCAGGGAAACTATAACCGTATAGGAGTTAAAACTGTAACACCTTGGATCAGCAGAGCTAGAAGGAAAGACACACAAACATCATGAGAAAACAAGGGAAGAAAGTGACTCAAACAAACCAAGATACTACACTCCCAGAATCCATGGGCTGTACAGCAGGAGGAATGACAG
>PVHX01027997.1:0-18663 GCA_004024805.1 Geosciurus inauris | reverse complement strand
ATGGTCAGCACCACAGGGATGAGGAGAGGGGCCCACAGGTCTTATTAGTGTGCTGTGCTCACTCAGGTAGGCAGGAGGGGGATTCCTGACCCTCACAGGAGAGCAGCACCCACACCTGCCCTCTCAGGGAAGCCACCTCACTAAAGACAGTGTCCACTGTCTTCTCCAAATGGTGGCTGTGGGCAGGCAGGTCTCCCTGCAGGGATGCTGCACAAGGAAGGGGCCCTGGCCTCCCTCCCTCACCCAGCCTGCCTGCATGCCGTCCTGTCTGCTCTCAGCCTGGCCCTGCTGCTCTGGGTGCACTCAGTGGCTCTCACCTCAGGTTGCAGCTGAGAGCTGCCTCTGCTCCCAGGACTCCCACCTGGCCCAGCACCTCCATGCTGTCCTGTCATGGTGGAGACCAGAGCAGGACAGGGGAGGGGACGAGCTCAGGGCACATTCCCACCCACTCCTGGGCACAGGCACTGGCTGAACAGTCAGGAGGACAAGAGGGCAGAGGGTGCAGGGCAGGCAGTGGACACACAGCAGGAAGGCCCTCCCTCCTGAGACCTGCTCCCTCCTCTGCTGCTCAGTCTGTAGCCCCCAATCTCACAGAGATGAAGGAGAGAACTGGTCATGGGAACAAAGGGAGGGCTCTGGTCCTGATGTGGGGACCCCACCTCAGCTCTGGGCTCCTGCTCAGTCATCACTGAGGGCTTTTCCTCCAGGGCTGGAGTGGAGCCTGGGGCCTCTTGCATGCTAGCCCAGCTCCTGCCACTCGGAGACCCTCCCAGGTCAGGGAGGAAGGGCTTGGAGGAGGCAGTGCTGGGCTCAGGAAGGTGGGCTCCCCCTCTGACAGCCTCCAGTCCCCCTGAAACCAGCTGCTCTCCTGTCACAGGGAAGCTCTACCTGGGTCAAGACAGGGGACACATCTCAGGAGCACAAAGGCCCTGGGCAGCCTGCCTTCAGCCTCTGCAGATAAAAGAAGAGCCTCCCCCACATGCAAATTCCTCCTCCTGCTCTGGGTTCAAATGCCCTGTGGTCTGTGGGAGCTCACAGCTCTCTGCTCAGACAGGGCTGAGGTCTCTGGGAAGGCAGGGGTGTGGTGTAGAAGATGAGGCTGCTGGGTCTCCTCCTGTGCCTGGCCACAGCTTTCCTAGCTGAGTGTCCCCAGGGTCACACTTGTGTCCATGGGGATGTTGTGATTTCATGTGACTGACAGAGTGTAACTGTCTTTGTCCCAGGTGTCCTGTGCCAGGTGCAGCTGCAGGAATCAGGACCTGGCCTGGTGAAGCCCTCGCAGACCCTGTCCCTCACTTGTGCTGTGTCTGGATTCTCCATCACCAGTAATTACTGCTGGCACTGGATCCGTCAGCCCCCAGGGAAGGGGCTGGAGTGGATAGGGTGCATATGGTATGATGGTAGCACTTACTACAGCCCATCCCTCAAGAGCCGAGTGTCCATCTCCAGAGACACGTCCAGGAACCAGTTCTCCCTGCAGCTGAGCTCCCTGACCACCCAGGACACGGCCACCTATTACTGTGCCAGAGACACAGTGAGGGGACCTCAGTGTGAGCCCAGACACAAACCTCCCTGCAGGGCGCCCAGGGCCAGCAGGGGGCACTCAGCACACAGGGAGCTCAGGGTCAGCCCTGCTGGGAGTGCAGATGGGGTGGGGGCTGAATTCCTACATCTGGAGGCTCTCCATGTGACAGCTTCCCAGGGCAGCTCTCTGGACATATTTTCTGTTCTACTCTCTGACTTCTCTAAAGAGAAAAATTTGATTTTTTATTTTATACCTCCTTTTTTATTTGTTCACTATAATTATAATAATATTGCTTTTCAATTTCACAACATTACATAAAGATGGAATATAATTTCCTCCATTGAGCCCCCTGCCATTTCCACTTTCCCTCCCCTCCTCTTTGCCCCTTTCTTTTTATCCATTTCCCCTTTCTTTTCTCCACAGATCTTGTCACAATTGTGTTTACACTAGTGTGTCATAGAGCACACAGAGGGACATGCTCTGTGGTGTCCTCCTGCAGGTCACAGGGTGCTTTGGTCCAATCCTCCCACCACTCCTCCCATTTCTCCTCCTCCTGCCTCACCCTGATCCTTTCCTCTTCTCCCTCAACCCTCTTCTATTTTCATGGGATTTCCCGCAGCACGTTTTCCCTTTTTAGGTCTGGAATTTGCATTAGAGAGTCAACAATTGATATTTCACCCTCTGAATCTGGATTATTAAATGACTTGATATTCAACGGTCCATCCATGGAGCAGCCAGTGCCGTATTTTCCCTTCCTTTTGTCTGAGTGAAACGCTGAGCCATGTGCACACCACCTTCTCTGCAGCACTCACCTGTTGACGGGCACCTGGGAACGTCCCGTAATACAGCTCCTCTGAGAAGCCCTGCTGTAAACATCCACGTGGCTACACAGCTGTGGTGTGCTGACTTCAGTTCTGTGGGATCAACACTGAGGAGTGGGAGAGCTGGGTCGTATCCTGGCTCCATCCTGGTCTTTATGAAGTGTCCACTCTGCTGTCTAGAATGGTGGTAGTACTTAGAAGTCCACCAACATTAAATCCATGGATCTCTTCTCACAATTTTGCCAATGTTTACTATTATTCTTGTTCTTGTTGATGACCTTCCAGTGCAGTGAGGTGAGTTCTCAATGTGGCTTTGACGTGCATTTTCTTTCTGCAAGGATTAGTGAGTATGATTTCCTGTATTTGGTGGCCATTCGGATTTCCTCCCTGGAGAGGTCTGTCCAGGTCTTTCCCATTTACTTACTGGGCTGTTTTGCCTTGTCATTAAGTGCTAGGGGCTCTTTATATATACCGGATATCAGCGCCCCCTCGGGGAGCAGGTGGCACGCTCTCCATTCTGAAGCTCCCTCCTCACACTCCTGCTGTTACTGTTGCTGTGCAGAAGCTTCTAATTGGATTCCGTCCTTCTTGCTCATTCTGGGTTTTGTCTCGAGCACGTCAGGACCTGGTTGAGGTAGTGGGTGCCTGTGCCAGTACAGAGGAGGTGGGTGCAGTGTTTCCTTCCAGCACTTTCAGAGTTTCCAGTCCAGTCCTGACACTGGGCAGAGCTTCCAAATCTTGCTGGAGAAGTGAGAGCACTTTCAACAGAGAGTGCTGGGAAACTAAACACCAGTAGGGAAAAGACACAATAGACGTCTGTCTCTCACCCTAGAGAAAACAACACCACGTTTACCAGCTCCCCCAAGGCAGAGCCAGTAGGGACCCCCATCACTTGTCCATGTTGGGAAGGGTCTGCCTCCTTTCTCGTCATCCTGGGCACTTGAAGGTGTCCAGGGCCTGCAGGGGGGTGGCTGGACAACTGGCTGCAGCACCACATACTATAACCCAGGCCTTGAATCGAGAACCAGAGTCACCACAGACACACCCAACATGAACTTTCATTAGCTTCACTGCCTGGAAGCTGAGGACATGTCCGTGTGTCCCTGGGAGACACATAGGGGAAGTGTGTTGCCAGAACACAAGTGTCCCAGAGGGAAGTCAGTTCCCACAGGGAGCTCAGGTCCAGCAGGTGCTCAGGTCCAGCAGGGAGAGCTCAGGACTTGCAGGGGGAGCTCAGGACCAGCAGAGAGGGCTCAGGACAGGCAGGGAGCTCAGGACCAATAGGGGCATCAAGACCAGGAAGGAGAGCTCAGGATCAGCAGGAGGAGCTCAGGACCAGGGCCGGGAGCTCAGGACCAGCAGGAAGCTTAGGAACAGCAGGGAGAGCTCAGAAAAAGGGTAGGGTGCATAGGGGGGGGTTCAGGACCTGCAGGGGGAGCTCTGGACCGGTAGGGGGATATCAGGACCTGCAGGGAGAGCTCAGGACCAGCAGGGGGAGCTCAGGACCAGGACAGGAAGCTCATGACCTGCAGGGAGCTCAGGAACTGCAGAGGGAACTCAGGAAAAACTGAGTAGAAGGCCAGACCCAGGAGCAGGTGCACAGGGAGACAGTGCTGGTGTGCAGGTTTGAGTTTCCTCTGCAGACAAGATTCCCAGGGAGCAACTAGATGTGTGATAGTGCTCCTGCCCTGGCGTCTCTGAATAGCAAGGTCCTGATGTAACAGGAACCCATTCTCACAGGAACAGAGGCAGAGATCTCAACATGGGGGCAGAAATGCCTCCATCTGGTCAGTGAATCAGATCTGAGAAGTTCAGGGGACCCTGGTCAGTCTTGTCCCATCAGACAACGGACACATGGGACTCGCATCAGGACAGTCTCTGGGAGCTGGGAGGAGGCCCAGAGGAGCACAGTCCAAGCACAGTAAGCCTTAAGTGCAGCAGCTCTCAAATGCACCTGCAGACCTGTGCCTGCAGACTCAGAACCAAGCAGACTGTCTTTCCAACCAACTCAGACTCATTCTTCACATGTGCCTTGCCCTGACCTCACCCAGAGAATGGAGGCTCTCGTCTCTGGGGTCACAGAGCCCAGTCACTTAGCTGGCACTCAGAGGTGGCCGAGCCCATGGCTGCTGCAGGCCCCTGGGAAAGGCTAAAGGGATTTCTTCGTGACCACTGCCCCACACTCCTGGTGTCCTCTGCAAGGACAGTTTTGGAGAGTGCGAGTGACCAGGAGAAATGTAGCCTGGTTGTAGAACAGACCTTGCTCTGCTCAGACCTCCATGGAGTCACTGCGGTCACCCTGGGCTTCAGGGCAATTTGCAGGACACTCCCTTGAGCCGTGAGTGCTGAGGGCAGGTGCAGGTCCTGGTAAGCCTTGCCCTGTGGCTGCAGCTTGATGCCACATGCTGGAAGCCGCAGCCTGCTCCACAAGTGTCCTCCTGAGCTGCTCTCTGCACCAGAGCTCCCTGGCCCCCTGCCACCGCCCTCCGCAGGGTCCTTTCACAAATTTCCCTCCTTCCTGTACCGGAGAAAGTGTAAAGCCTCTCCCCTCAATCTCCCAACTGGCAGCAAGGAAAGGCCTCACTTATTGAGCAAGGGTTTGTTTTCGGCCTCCAGGGCCTTGGGAAAGACGCTTACAGAACTCACTTGTCCCACCGTGGGAGACGTGGTGGAAAGTGAAGCAGAACCCTTGTCTCAGTCACGGGTTCCCCTCTTTTTTCACTGCTCCCTTAATTTTGCTTCTGTCAGAATAGTTACAATATAACTGTAATTTTTAGAAAGTCAAGGGAAAACTGGTGGTTTGCTGAGGAAAACCAGAAACGGTTTGGCTCCTCTGGCTTTGTATTCAAAGGCCTTGACCCCGGCACAAGCATTGTGCTCTCGGAGCCCGTGGGAAAAGCACTAGTGCCCAGTTAGGCTGCCCGGCAAAGGACCGGCAGGCCTGGGCAGCTGGCCCCGGGCACACGGGCGAGGCCTCCGGAGCCCCCAGGCAGGCTGTGATCCCTGGAGGGGGGATGAGAGCAGGGTGGGGAGGGGGCCCTCAGGGTCCCGCTGCCTGGATGCCTGGCCCAGACTCTGAGGGCGCTGTGTGCTGCAGGGCAGGGAGACAGGTTTGGAGATTTCTGCAGTTCTGAAAAGGCACACTCTCCTCTGTGGAATTTTCCTAACAACCTGAATTCTCTGCTTTCTCTGGCTGTGGAAACTGTCTCCATGGCAACACTGCTCTCCACAGTCCCATTCCCTCCACACAGGACCTGGCTTCCGTGCCTGGTTCCCCAGGAAACCTGAGCTTCGTGTGCCCCTGTGACTCCACCGGTCCTCAGGCCCCGAGTTCTCGCACTGCTCAGAGTCAGCAGGACATGTTCTCTCGCAGGCCACTGACCCCACTGGGAGTTCAACCGGACAGGCAGTAACCACGTCCTTTCTCTGTGAAGAAGAGGACGGGGAGATGGACTGCAATCCCACCAACGTGGCCAAGAAACCCTCATGTTAAGGACAGAGGGAAAGGACCAGGTGTCTGTGCAGCCGGAGGGAAGCCGGACGCCTTAACCCAGCAGCGGGGCGGGCTGGCGTGGGCGTGGCTTCCTCACCAGCCGGAAGCGGCACCCAGAAGCCACGCCCAGGCCGTGCAGGACTCCCAGGGACAGGCGCCGTGCGTGGAGAAAACACGCGCGGAGGGCACAGGAAGGAGAGTTGGTGCTCTTCCCAGAGGAGGGCAAGACTCAGGCGAGGGCCCAGGTCTGAAAACCAGGAGTCTTTAACAAAGAATTTACTGGTGTCATGGAGACAAAATACTAGCATCTGTATTTCTCAACTGAATGGCCACCCCACAGACTGCATCTTTGAAACAGGGCAAAAAAGACTTTATTGGGTGAGTATTGGGTGGCTTCCACATGCCTCTCAGCACTAAATAGATCTTCTAAACAAAACTAAATAAGAAGCTATAGAAATAATACAATTAATAATTAAGACTTAACAGACATGTATAGACTGTTCCGTCCATCCACGACTGAACACACTTTCTTAGAAGCACATGGATCCTTCTCTGAAACAGACCACATCTTAGGCCACAAAGCAACTGTTACCAAATACAAAAAATAGAGATAATACTTTGCACTCTTCAGATCATAATGGAATGAAGTTAGAAATTAATGATAAGATAAAAAATAGAAAATTCTCTAACACCTAGCGACTAAATAATATGCTATTAAATGATGAATGGATAGCAGAAGACATTAGGGGTGAAATTAACAACTACTTAAATAAGAATAGTGATGCAATGCATCAAAACCTCTGGAACCCTATGAAGGCAGTTCTAGCAGGAAAGCTGGTAATGATACTATTCTTGAGAATCAGGAAAAACTAGGGATAGAAGAAACATACCTCAATATTGTAAAAGCTACATAGAAAAACCCAAGACCAAGGTCATGGAGAAAAACTGAAAACACTCCCTCTACAAACGGGAAAAAGACAAGGACGCCCTCTTTCACCTCTTCTATTCAACATAGTCCTTGAAATTGTAGCTACAGCAATTAAGCACAAAAAGAAATCAAAGGGATGTGAATAAGAAATGAAGAGCTCAAACTATCTCTGTTTGCTAAACAACATGATCCTATGTATAGAAGGATCATGACCAACCCCCACCACTACCACTGCCCCCACCACCCAGAGGTCTGCTGCCTGGACACTCCAGGTGTGGCTGCACGAGGCCACGTCCATCTTAGGATGCCAGTCAGGGGCTGGGGGTCAGGGGCCAGCAGGTGGGCCCTCACAGCTGCCTCTGTCTGGGGACTCTGGGGGCCTGGAGGTCCAGTGTGGGGTGCCTGTGGGTTTGGCTGAGCCTGGAGTCTTGCTGCTCCTTCTCAGGGTCGCTCTTTGTTTTTTTGTTTGGTTGGTTGGTTTTTGTATTTCATCAACATCAGATTTTATTGAACAACAATAAAATCACAGGCTGCACCTTTTCAGTAGTGGCAGTTTGCCAAATGTTCACAAGTCATCTGATAGTCATAAAATGGACAAACACAAGTTCTTTTATTCTAAACTTAATTTCTGACATCTATAGCACTCGAGTCATACATCACACTTCACACAAACGTATAACCATTCCACAATATGTACATTTACCAAACCATCATTTGTACACAATAAGTATATACAATTATCATCAATTAAAACATAAATAAGTTACAATTTGTTGGACCTCAGTTCTAGAAATTTCTTTTCAGCAGGCATGCAAGCCTGAGAGTCTGCATTTATAGGAGCTCCCGCACAACTCTGATGTAGCTGATCCAGAAACCACATTTTGAAAACCACTGTGCTAGATTCCATAGTCTCAATGCTGGTTGTGTCTCAAGAGCCACTTGGAAGCTTTTTAGAAAATACTGATTCTAAAGCACCTTTCCTAGGAGATTTTTCCTAAAATTCTAAAATGGCACCAGAAATGAACTCTAATGAATTTTAATATCACAATTAGGCATTTTTTTCTTCTGGGACTCAGGGTCGCTCTGTGTGAGGCATCCCTGGTGGTCTCTCTGCAAGTTGGAGCAGGTTGAGGTCTGGGGACTGCAGTGTGACTGACCCAGGGACATCTGAAGCCCAGAGCCGAGGGGTAGTGACTGGGTCTGTGAGGGCTGATCTGGGCCTGGGGTCCCAAGAGACGTCAGAGACACAGCTCAGAGACTTTTAACCACTGACAGAGACAGTTCGATTTTCCATCAAGATTTATTGTATAGTACTTTTCCATTCTCTACCATCTCTACTGTGTTTGGAGCAGGGTGTCTTTATGCATCTGTGTGTGGAGGACAGTGATAGCTGAATGGTGTTGGGCAGGTTTGTTCTATTCTTATATCTTTTTTTTTAATATTTTTTAGTTGTAGATGGACACAATACCTTTATTTATTTATTTATTTTATGTGGTGCTGAGGATCGAACCCAGTGCCTCATGCATGCGAGGCAAGCGCTCTACCACTGAGCTACAATCTCAGCCCTCTATTCTTATATCTTTAATTTATGTTCTTTATATTCTTCCTCTCACATGTCTGTTTTCATGGAATTTCTTTCTACCTTTTCTCCAGCTTACAGCCAATATCTGTTGGGTCCTCTTCCGCTCTTCCTGGGAATTTTTCCTTCTAGCTTCTCTCTTCCTCCCTGGTGAACATCACCTACTACACTACTTCTGTTCTGTTGTCCACCATTTGAAATTGTAAACTTCTTAGCAAATTTTCTGTTTATACTGTAGGCAGAGATTGAACTCATCATTCCAGTTTATTGTGAGAAAGCAGCAGACGGCTTCGTGGGAACTGTGAGGTTTAAGGCTATATATAGTTCACACTGGGTACTATTGATACCAGCCTCACCCTTACAGGCCAGGTGCTGGAGACCTTCAGGGACTCTATAGGTCTGCAGGGTGGAGTTTGTGCTGCCTTAGATCCACACTGCTAGATAGGAAAACACACAACAGGAAAAAAAAAAAAAAAAACAAAGGAAAAAAGTACCCTAAACAAACCAAGATGCTCCAATAACAGAATCCACTGACAACCCAGTAGAGGAAATGTCCAAGAAGGAGTTCAAAGTGTCCACAGTTAAACTGCTCTGTGAAGTATAGGATGGGATAAAGAGTAAAATCAAAGAGAAAATACAGGAAGTGAAAGATCACTTCCATGAAGAATTAGAAATTCTGAAAAGAAACAGACAGAAATTCTTGAAAGGAAGAAATCAATAAACCAAATTATAAACTCAATAGAAAGCATCACCAACAGACTAGACCACTTGGAAGACAGAACCTCAGGCAATTAAGACAAAATATATAATCTTGAAAATATCATTGACCATGAAGAGAAGATGATAATAATCCATGAACAGAACCTCCAGGGTTTATGGGATAACATGAAAAGACCAAACATCAGAGTTATCAGGAGAGATGAAGGAGCAGAGATACAGACCAAAGGAATGCACAGTCTTTACAATGACATAAATCAGAAAATTTCCCAAACCTAAAGAATGAAATGGAAAATCAAATACAAGAGGCTTATAGGACACCAAACCTGCAAAATTACAGCACACCCACATCAAGACCCAGTATAATGAAAATGACTAAAATACAGAACAAGGATAAAATCTTAAAGGCCATGAAAGAAAAAAATCAAGTTATGTATAGAGGGAAACCAATTCAGATCTCAGCAGATTCCCCATCCCAGACCCTGAAAGCCAGGAGGTCCTAGAATAACACATACCAAGCTCTGAAAGAAAGTAGATGCCAACCAAGAATTTTTATATATATTTTATATTGTTTCAGATCTGAACATGAAATAAAAACCTTCCATGATAAACCAAAATTAAAAGAATTCACAACTAGAAAGTCTACACCATGGAACATTCAAACAAAGTAGTCCAGAAGATGAAATGGAAAAAAAAGTGAAATCCAGCAAAGGGAGGAACTACACCAAAGGACTAGTCAACCAAAAGAGAAACTAAGTCAAATGAAAACCAGAAATAAATCAACTTGACAGGGAATACAAAGCACATCTCAGTATAACCTTGAAGGTTAATGGCCTAAAGTCATCAATCAAAAGACATCGGCTGGCAGGCTGGATTAAACAGCCCAACAACGTGCTGTCTCCAGGAGACTCACCTCATAGGCCAAGACACCCACAGACTGAAGGTGAAAGGAGAGGAAAACACATCACTCACGTGCACCGTGTAAACAAGCGGGGGTTTCTATCCTCATATCAGATAAAGTGGACATAAAGCCAAACTTACTCAGAAGGGACAAAGAAGAACATTTCATACTGCTTAAGGGAATTCTACACCAGCAAGACATAACATCATTAGTATTTATGCCCCAAACAATGGAGCATCTTCGTACATCAAACAAACCCTGCTCGACTTCAAGCATCAAATAGACCTCAACACAATAATACTGGGTGATTCCAACACAACCCTTTCACTACTGGACTGATCTTCCAAACAAAAACTAAAGAAACCATACAACTCAATAATAGATCAATAATTTAGGCTTGACACCGATAGAATATTTCATCCATCAACAAGCGAATATACTTTCTTCTCGGCCACACAGCTCCTTCTCTAAAGTAAGCCATATCATATGCCACAAAGCAACTTTTGCAAATATAAAAATACAGAGAGAGAGATAACGCCAACCATTTTTTCTGATCATAATGGAATGAAATCAGCAATAAAATGAAAAATAGCAACTACTCTAACAAAAGAGTAGTACTACTCTAAATACTACTTTACTCTACAACTACTCTAAATAAAATACTCTATTGAATGATGAATGGATAGTAGAAATCAAGGATGAAATAAAATGTTCTTGGAAGTAAATGAGAATAGTGATACCACATATCAAAATCTCTGGGACACCATGAAGGCAGTGCTAAGAGGAAAGTTCATTGCATTGAGCTCAGTCATTAAAAGAATAAAAAGTCAACAAATAAATCACCTTACATTACATCTCAAAGCCCTAAAAAAAGAACAAATCAACACCAAAAGCAGAAGACAGAAAATATAAAAATCAATGAAATTGAAACAAAAGAAAAAATTGGAAAAAAATTAACAAAACAAAAAGTTAATTCTTTGAAAAAATATATATAAAGTAGATAACCCCCAGCTATGCCAGTGATGAGAAAAAGAAAACTCAAATGACTAAAATACATAATGAAAAAGAAATATCACAACAGACATGTCTGATACACAGAAGATAATTAGAGACTGTTTTGAAAATTAACCTCAATAAAATAGAAATATTGAATCATCAACAAATTTCTAGAGATGTATGACCTACCCAAACTGAATGAGGAAGTCATACATGATTTAAACAGATCAATTTCAAGTCATGAAATTGAAGATGTCATCAAAATCCTGCCAAGCAAGAAAAGCCCAGGACCAGAAGAATTCTCAGCCAAGTTCTGAAGGACCTTCAAAGAAGAACTAATATCAATATGCATCAAATTATTCCATAAAATACAAAAGGAGGGAACACTTCCAAACTCTCTTTGAGGCTGATATCACCATAATACCAAAACCAAACAAAGATACATCAAAGAAACAAAACTTCAAACCAATATCCCTGATGAGCATAGAGGCAAAAATTCTCAATGAAATTATGGAAAATCATGTACAAAAACATTAATTAGTTAGTCCACCACAATGAAGTGGGGTTCATCCTAGGGATGAAGGGTTGGTTGAACATATGGAAATCAATAAATGTAAATTATCACAATAGACTTAAAGACAAGAATCACATCGTTATCTCAATAGATGCAGAAACAGCATTTAATAAAATAGAGCACATCTTCATGTCCAAAACACTAGGGCAACTAGCTCCACCTAGAAGAGGACACACATGGCCCTGGGCCTTCTGAGCAGGTTCCACTGAAGGCAGTGCTCTCGAGTGCCATCCGTTGTCCACGAACGGCGTGATTCCGCTTTCCTTTAAGGGGGGTGAGGACCCCCCACTGTGCTGGGTTCTTGCGTCTGGCTCAGCCTCGTGGTCTGGGGGCTTCCACAGTGAAGGGTGGGCACCGTCACTCTTCTGGTGCTGTGAGCTACTCTGCCAGGCACTTGGTCCTCGCCCCTTAGTCTTGAGGTAGCCGTGGACTGCCCTCTGGTTGTGGGCGCCCCTGAGGTTTCTAATGACCAGCCTGCGAAGGCGAATCTGCCACGGTTGGTGACTGTGGAAGCGCTGGGCTCCCCTGCTCCCCAATGGACAGCTTTCTTGGGTGATGGGCTCCTGGTTGTCAGTGCTCTTCTCTGAGGACTTCGAATGTATTGCCGCGTTCTCCCCTGGCCTGCAAGCTTCTGCTGAGGAGTCTTGCTTTGTACAATGCGAGCTCTCTTACAAGTGAGTTTATGCTTTTTCTTTCTATTTTGAGAAATTGCCCTGTGTCTTGGACACTGGGCAATCTGCGGGTGCTCTGCCTAGGAGAGGACATTGCTTAGTGAAACCTGTCCTCCGTCCTCCAATCTTCCTGAGTCGGGGTATCCATGTCTTCCCCAGGGTCTGATGTTTCCACATAGCATTTGGCTACACAAGACCTTTCTACCTTTCCCTCTTCCCCTCCACTTACAGCACCCGAAATGGGAATATTTGGGTGCTTACTGGTGTCCTGTGGTTCTCAGAAGTGTCTTCATTTCTTGCTGTATTGATCTGGGCTCTGTTGGTGTGACTCGGTCACTTCAGAGACTTGCCCTCAGACTGCCAGATCCTGCACGCCCGGGCTCCCAGCCATAGCCCTCATCTGTCTACACCCCAGCTGCTGCTGTTTTTGTCAGGTTCTCTTCCTCATCTTTTTTCTGGCATCATCTAAATGAAGCGTGGCTTTGGGTGGCCTGCCTGCGTTCCCGTGCGTCATCGAGCCTATTGGGCACCTTTGTGGGAATGACTTGCCAGACAGCCGGTGGCTCCCTTGCGGGTCTGCGCTGAGGAGTCCTGGTCCTTCAGCGGTCTGGTGTTACCTTGCTTTGCCTTGTGTGTCGGTCACTCTGTTGACATGTCCACATCTCTTGGACAAGCTGCCTCTTCCGGCTGGACTGGGTGGCTTCCTCCTTGAGATGTATCCTGGGTGCAGCTGTGTACCCTTGGGCTTGGGCTCCAGGTGGCATCTCCCCAGCAACACCTGCACGTGGCCCCTGACCTTGCACGGGGACCTGTGATTGCTCCACCAGTTGAAGCCTGTGGGACAGGTCCCCTGGTGGCTTTTGGTGAGGCATCCTTGGCTGGAAGCTTCTGGGGTCACCTGGAGACAGGCCTCTCTGAGGAGCCCCAGCTGAGTTGGGGCCCGCCTGTCAGAGGAGGCGGGCACTGCTCCATTTCAGAGGGCCACATGGTGGGGTGAGCCCTGCAGGTGGCCCCGGGCAGGCCTGGCCAGCGTCCGGTAGTGTGGGCGGTTGCCTGTCCGTGTCTGAGAGCGGGTGTGCTGGGCCACTCTGCCCTGCCCAGGAGGGGTCAGCACTCTCGAGTGGAGGCAGAACACTCCCCAGACCTGAGTTCGGTGGAGCACCATGGTTGTCTGGGGCCACACAGGGCTTCGGCTGCTCTAGAAGACATGGCGTGGCAAATCAGCAGTGGGGCCATGGCGTCCTTCAGCAAGGCACGCAGACAGGACACCTGGCAGCCCGGGGCGTGCTTCGCATGCAGTTCAGGCACAGAGCGCCCCAGGTCCTGCACACTGCACTACGGACTAGGAGCCTCTCCGCAGTGCTGGGTGCGGGTGCCACGGCACGTGAGGCACCAAGGCGGGGACACCCTTCGGTCCTGAGGCCCTGTGTGAAGTGGGGACTCAGCAGCGAGCCAGCGTGTGGCTGTGGGGGCAGCGTGGCCACGTGTGAGCGCGTCTCCTCAGTGAGGTGGTGGCAGGTCTTCAGCAGCCCCTGGCCTGTCGGGGTGCGTGGCCAGCCAGGGCCGCGGTCTCCGGCAGTCCTCAGGCTCCGGGCCCTGCCAAGGCTTCCTGTCCCCATGCCCTGTCCCCGTCGTGGGAAGGGTTTCCTGGTTCCAGCCGCCCCCACTGGGATGAAGGGGCAGCCAGCGCCAGGGCCGCGGGGGCTCGCCGGCCCTCCCTGCTGCTCATCCCTAGTGTGTTTGCTTCAGCTCCCCGAACTCGCCTCTCCCCTGTGACAGGGCCATGGGGACGCACTCACACACCCCCGGGAAGTCCTCGGGACGGGGACAGGCCAGCTCTGTGGGGCAGCGCTCCTGGTAGCAGCTCCTGACCCTCTGTGCCTTCAGGCTGCCTCCTCCTCCGGCCAGCAAGGCTCAGGCCGGGACGGCTCTGCCGACCACCGGAGCCCCTGTGGGACCTGCTGCTGTCAGTACCCTCCCTCCGCCTGCGAGGCCCACCGCGGGTTAGCCTTCTGCGCACTGATTCTTTCCGGAGCACCTCGACCTCCTGAACGTGGAGCCTCACTTCCTCCTCTCCCCCATGTCCTCGGTCGGGCTCTGCAGCTGGCCCTCCACTGCGAGCCTCGCGTCCCGCCTGTGCTTCGCTCCAGGATGTCTGGGGCTTTTTACATGACTTCAGTCTCCGTTCAATGTCACAGTCTGGTCACGCGTCATTTTCCACATTTCGATGCATGATCTCTCTCCATTCTCATGAGGCTCACTGAGCTTCAAGGAAAGTCATTCCAGTTGCTTTGCCAGGCAGCCTCGTACCTCCGTTCCTCTGTCTCCGTCACAGTTCTTGCTCTTTCCCCCACTGGGACATTGGGCTCCCCTGATTATTCTTGATCCTGGTGGCAGCACATCTACTTCTGCATGCTGGAAGTAGATAGTGACTCTAGCCCTAAAGACTTGGGTGTCTTCTGGGAAACAACGTCTCCTGTTGTGGTGAAAGGAAAAGTTCTGTTAAAAACACTTCCGAGATTCTCTACTCACTAGGGGAATGGACGGCTGAAGCGGTTCCAGGAAAGGAGGAGGTGTCGGTCCCCACCGACTGCTCCCCTCCAGTGCAGGCCGGCTCAGACGTGGCTTCTGCGGGCTCTGGTCTGCCTGGCTGGATTGGCAAGCTGTCACAGGCACTGACGGAAGCGGATCACCCTGAACAACTAGGCAAAGCCAGGCTTTCTGTCCACCCCAGTGAAGCCTTCCCTCATTGTAGCTTTGAGAACGTGATGTCTTCTAGAACACTCTTTCCAATTTATACTCATTACAATTTTTTTGATATTTCAAATTTTGTAGCCCTCTTATTAAGGACAAAAAAGTAAAATCACATGGACGGACAGAAATGAAGTCTGTTCTTCCACACTGACTGTGCCACGTCAGAGCCTTGGTTTGGGATTCGAAGCCTGTTGGCTCATGAGCATGAGCACCGTCCAGGTTCTGGAAAGCTACACAGCTACCAGAAGAGCTGGCATGCAGACGTGGCCTTCCCTCTGCTCCAACCTCCTGTGGACACCATGGACACTGCCACTTCTGCCCCTGAAATAAGAAAAAGCTAGAAAACTGAAATGGACATTGTTGCTCAGGCCCATCTGAGAACAGAGGCTGCAGGACGGACCGCAGCACTGACAGACGAGGGCTGTGAAGACACAGTGTAGGACACTGTCTCCAAAAGGGGCCAGCAGGTACGCGAGAGCCACGACCCTGAGGAGTGTGGACAGTCCCTGCAGATTGAGAGTGGGCCAGCAGGAGGGCACCGCTGCAGCTGGCCGGTCCCACAAGGCTCTGCGTGTGCACAGAATTTGCCTTCCAAATCCTGGTGAAAAGCCAGATGTGGAGCCCACGAGAAAGTGCTGGAAAGGAGAGAAGAGAACTGACTACTGTGCGACGTGCCCAGGGACTTCACACCAAAGCTCACCCTCCAGGGGAAAGCAGTTAGCCCCAACAGGGGTCCCTTGGGAGTCACACCCAGGACACGATTCCCATCCAACTGGCAGACGCAGAGGTGCCCAACTCCTGCAGGGGCCACGTGCGCCCAGGCACAGGCCCTGTGTGGACTGAGGTCTCAGCACAAGGTCACCCACCCCATTCCTTGGCCCCTCACCAGAGGAGTGTCAGACACCAGCGTGCGGCAGCAGTGCAGGAGCTGCCCGCTCAGGCTCCCCGTCAGAGCGGCTCACCAGGGAAGTCTGCAGGCGAGAAGGCACTCGCACAGCAGAGGGCACCTGGCCTGCGAGACCACGTGCAGAGACGGCTGGACGTGTTCAGCTCCTGGTCGGATCAGCAGAGCCCCTCGCTCATCCCTATTCGCCTCAGTTCCTATTAATCAGTTTATCACGTGTGGCTTTCAACACAAAATCAAAAAGTGCACCAAAGGTCAGGGGACGCGGCAAAGAAAGAAAGTGGGGACCCAGGGAGTCGAGATGGCAGCCAGCAAGACGTTGATGGCAGACAAGGGTTGGAAGTTCAGGAAAGTTGTTAGTATTGGCAGCAGTGATGACTCTAAGAGGCAGAAGGAAAACCTGGAGTCAACGGGACGGAAGGAATCCTCCCCACTCTCACCCGCAGACCTGCTGCTGCCAAGCCAGGAACCAATCAGCTTGGACATCAAAATGAGACGCAAAGATATGAAAAGAAAAAACAGAAGTAGGCACCTGGAGCGGTGGCCACGCCTGTAGTCCCAGCACTCTGGGAGGCTGAGGCAGGAGGATCGCCAGTTCAAAGCCAGCCTCAGCAATGGCGAGGTGCTAAGCAACTCAGTGAGACCCTGTCTCTACATAAAACACAAAATAGGGCTGGGGAGGTGGCTCAGTGGTCGAGTGCCCCTGAGTTCAATCCCTGGTACCAAAAAAAAAAGACATCAAGTGTGGTCTGAGGTGGACACAAATCATAAGTTATTAGTATAGAGTAGAAACACAGCTCAAACCAAAGTAAATTCTCTAAGGAAAACTGGAATGTTAATAAAAGGGTCAAGAGAATCATACAAAACGTTCAATTAGCATGAAGAAAAACAGAGAAAAGGAATGGAAATGCACAGAGCAGCTAATGAAGGAAGACAGCAGTGGACCATAACATAGCCATCCACAGCACAGGAACGCAGACATCAGACAGGGAAATCAGCCCACAGCTCCACCAGAGCAGAGCCAGCAGGGCACTCATCTCAAATGTCAGACTCAGCCAGGCTGCTTGCAGGGTGGTGCCCTCTCACCCCACGTTCCAACACCCACTGCCGAGGAGTCAGAACAGAGGCCAGGATGAGAACCAGGAGGAAAGCAGACGGATTCCAAAGGCAGAGAGTCAGCTGTCCTGGGGTTCGTGTGTGTGACGTCCTCCTTAGTATATCCAGAGTGACAGGTGGTCCCGCGAGCTTGCAGGACACAGGAGCCATGCACGAGGTCAACCACATTCCCGTACAGCAGCTCTGAGCTGGCGGAAATTCAGATTTAAAACACGTTGCCAGTTACAGTAGCACAGAAGCGCCACCATCCTGTACCAGTCTAGCAAGACAGTGCCCAGATCTGTAGAGGGGAAACCCCAGTGCTCAGCTGAAGGACACCGAGCAAGCAGGTGAGCAAGGGGGAGCAGAGCTCAGCCTCACACCAGGAAGACTCCGCAGCTGAGGGCGGCCGTTCTTTTCAGCTTGATTTATGGATCCAATACGACCCAGACCAAAATCTCAGGATCTCACTCTTCTAAAATGTATAGAGAGAGGCAAAGGGTGATGCAGAGGCAAGAGACCCAGAATATCCAACTCCATGTGAAGGAAAAGAAGAGAGTTGGCGGACAGACTCCCTGTTCTCCAGGCTTAGGCTGCTGTGGTCGCCGCGGCGCGTGCTCCTCCCAGAGAACAGGCAGGCAAGTCGGGCAGCAACCAGTGCCACAGACAAAGCCCACACGGAGTCCCCACATCTTTGACAAAGGAACAAACAGTCGGTGCAGTTTAGGACAGCACGTTCCTCCAGGGCTCCTGAGCTGAAGGCTTGGTCCCCGCTAGGGGCACCAGGGGAACGCAGTTGAGACATCGGGAGACAGGCCCGGGTGGGAGGGATCTTACTCAGCCTCTTGTGACCAAAACATCCAACAAGAACAACTTCGGCTAGGAAATGCTTCTTTGGGAATTACAGTTTCAGAGGTTTGGTCTGTGGATGGCCAAATCCATTCCTGTGGCCCGAGATGAGGCAGAGCATCACGGGAAGAGCTGCACGCAGATCAACTCCAAGGCCAGCACAGTCTCACTGCCCAGAACCCCACGTGCCAGGAGTGGAGCCACACGCTGTGTCTGCCCGCGGGCTGTTAGCCCTGCCTTGGCCCCATCCCTCTCGCCTGCCCCGCTCCTCTCTGGTGCGGTGGGAATGTCTGCTCTACGCCATGGGATATGGCACTTATGGAACTTGCTTTGAGTTTTTCAAGGGCTCACAGCAAATATTTTCCCTTGAGTCTCAGAGGTGACTTTAGATACGGACTTCTCACTAATGCTGAACATTGGAAGACTAAGGGGACTCTGGAGGTGGACCACTGCACTCTGCATCATGGGATGGACATGAGTTTTTATGGCCCAGGGGTGACTCTTTGAGTCGAGGCCCAACTCACCTGAGACAGTACAAGAATGTCCAGAGGTGATGTCAATAGATTGAGAATTGTAAGCTCATCAGTGGACTTACCAGTGTGATGGATGAATAAATGGAATAAATCACTGGGTGGGGAATTTAGGCTCAGGACATGGTTGGACGCAGTAGGAGAGAGAGAGGGAGAGGGACAGAGAGGGAAGAAAAAAGGAGAGAGAGGAGACAAGAGAGAGAGAAGAAGTGGGAGAGAGAGGAGAAGGAGAGGAAGGAAGAGAGAGGAGGGGGAGAGAAAGAGGGAAGAGAGAGGAGGAGGAGAGAAGGAGGAAAGAGATGGAGGGGAGAAGAGAAAGAGGGAGA
>PVHX01027996.1:0-18668 GCA_004024805.1 Geosciurus inauris | reverse complement strand
GAGGGACAGAGATGGAGAGAGAGGGACAGGGATGGAGAGAGAGGGACAGGGATGGAGAGAGAGGGACAGGGATGGAGAGAGTGGGACAGAGATGGAGGGAGGGACAGAGATGGAGAGAGAGGGACAGAGATGGAGAGAGAAGGACAGAGATGGAGAGAGAAGGACAGAGATGGAGAGAGAGGGACAGAGGGAAACAGAGGGAGATGGAAGGAAAGAGAAAGACAGAGACTGAGGGAGACAGGGGGGCAGACCGAGTGGGAAGGACACGGAGAGGAAGAGACACAGGGAGGGGACAGGCACAGAGTGGAGCAGAGGGCAGGGCTCCATTCTCAGCTCTGTGGAGGGCCCACCAGGGAGCATGGAAGGCTCTTCCCAGGAGGCGAGTGCTGGGGTGAGGTGGCACTCAGGTGCTATTTGACAACGCATTACTATCCCCAGGGAGGAAGCCGCCCGTGGCAGCCTGGTGCAAGGAGGAGGCTCTCTCAGCTCCTCTCTCAGCTCCTGGACGGCAGTGGGAGGACCTGCTCCAGGGCTCACGCTGGCCCTGGTAGCTGAGGACTCAGCTGCTGATGGCTTGGGTGGTGCACCTGGGGCCAGGTGGGGTAGACACAGCAGTGGCCGTGCTTTCTAAGCAGGAGTTGCTGTGCCGGTCTCCTGTGTCACCTGGCAGCCATCGGGGCCACAGCACAATAGGATTTTAGGCGTTTCCTGGGCTGCTCTTAGGTACCGTGTGGGTCTCATGTTGAATGTGTGCTTCTGAGAATCAGGTTGAAGGTGAGCAGGAGGCCACGGGCGCTGGGTCTGCTGAAGGTGACGCCATTAGTGCCACTGGAGTTGGCTAGTGTGTCTCACTTGGGCGTTTCTACGTGTGTACAGACGGGTGTGTGTTTGCCTGTGTGTGCACATGAGTACCTGCATCCTGTGCCTCCATGTGCGTGCAACTTCAGGACCTAATGAGGACCTGTGTAGGTGTCCATCAAGGCACCTGCATTCATGGTCCCTTGGAGAGTGGTATTTGTGGCACAGGGTACACTCGTGGTGGGTGGGCTGAGGGTACTGAAACTGATGGTGTCTTGTTCCAGCTCCCCAGTGCTATTTGCTCTGCCCTGACTTCTCTTCCCTTGTGCCCTCTTTCCTATGAGACATTCTGTATGATGACTGCAGAATCGGGTCACTTGGTTCATGACCTTGCCTGCCTCCTGGGCCTAGGTAAGTGCACAACCCTCCTCCCCTCCCCTTCAGCAGGTGCAGTGAGATTCTGAGAAGAGAGGGGTAAAGAAACGTGCCCACCAAGTACCCACAGAGTTAGGGAAATTGACGAGGGGCATATGTACTTGGCCTGTGTGTGAGTCTACTCTCCACCTGCCCCAGACCAGAGGGGCAGCATGAGCCGCGCCTGGATACAGATAGCCTGCTGTCCTCTGAGAAATGCAGACATTGCCAGTAGACAGAGGGTGGCAGGGTGACCTCCACAGTGGAAGGAGCCAGGGCACAGAGGGTGGCAGGTGATCTCTGTGGTGGAGGAAGCCAGGGGACAGAGGGTGACAGGTGACTTCTGCAGTGGAGGAAGCCAGGGGACAGAGGGTGGCAGGTGACCTCTGCAGAGGAAGGAGGAGCCAGGAACGCTAGTCTGCAGTGTGGTGTGTGGCTGTGACTGGTGCGAGGTGGCTGGCCCATGCTGGTGCTGTGCATCTGCTTCTCTGCCTGGCGACCTCAGCAGGGGAGCGACTAGCTTCTGCATGTCCCCATGATGGAGATACTAACTTACTTATTCCTCAGGCTTTTTGTGTGGTTTAAATGACAGCACGCGCCACTTTGCCCTGAGCAAACCTAGAGCAGGCAGTAGTGACTGTTACTGTTTGATATTTCAACATAAAGTACAATTAGAACTGCCTGAGGCCAAACTTCAGTGTGATGTGGTCGTAGCTCAATCCCAGACAGCTGGCATTCATTTTTTCAAATTGTCAACATGTACAGTGCTTCAGAATCCTAAAAAAGAAGGACATGTTGCTGTTTCAATGGTGTTTTTAAATGTTCAGCATATCATTATTTGTGGCAGTTTAAGTATCTTAGTTAAGAATCCCCAAATTCTCTCCATTGTGGCTAGCTTAGGTTCTGCTCAGTGTCTAGGTTTATTTGAGTGCCATGAATATCTTTCACATAAAATGTCCTCCTCCTTTTGATTCATTGTTACATTCACTGGCTTTAATTTCATAAGTTATGTAGAAAAGCAGGCAGGTAACTCTAGTTTTTTCATCCATTATTTGAATTCAATGTATGAAAAAATAGTATTAAGTCTGATGTAATTTTATTAAGGACTTCTGATAGCTATGTTAGTCCAGAATTTTTTCAATAAATTTATGAGGGTGTACCATCTTCATAGACATTTTCCTATGCTAGAATCTAAAATAGGCATCCGAGTAGTGCCGTTGAGTCAGCCATCCTCGCTTCCTACTGGGGATTCATATCTAGAGCAGCTAGCCCTGATGTGTGACCTTAGGCAAGCTAGGCAACATATCTGAGACACAGTCTCCTTGTGTGTGTCCTGGTACAGACCAAGCCAGGTCTGTGTCCTGCAGAGCGAGCTGAGTCCTCTGTGTGGTGCTGAGGCTGGTGGTGCACTGTGCACAGATGGTACATGATATTTGGAGATCACAGCCATGATGTTCTGAGGTGGCTTCTCTGTCTTTCATGTCAATCCACAGTTGAACCAACCCCAAAGAGAAAGCCATGTAGTCCCAAGTCCTTACAAAATTCTGAAAGTCAGTTTATACATCACTGCTCAAAGCCGAATAAGCCCGTGTGTCCACAGCAGGTGCCTAGCATTTTGTTCACACTTCTGCAATTTCCCCCGAATCAGGATCTGCCTACACATTTATTGTGCTCAAAAGTAGGTGGGAGTGTGGTAGACCTTCTGACCATCCTTTCCTGCCACCGCATCAACTGCTAAGCACATGCAGCTCCGGTTCTCCTGGGTGGGCGACCCCTCCTGACTCTGCAGAGCAGCCCCCTGGGACTGCCATTTCTGGAGGGTCGAGGCAGGGAGCAGGGGTGCGTGGAGGGTGTCAGTGCCTAAACACACGTGCCTGCTCACACTCACACACACACACTGCAGTGCCTTCACAAACACATCGCACACTTGCACACACTCATACACAAGCAGTCACACTCGTGTAAACATTCACACTCAGCCCTCAGCAGGAGAAGCACCTCAGAGCTAAGTGAGTGCTGTGCACTTGTGTGGACGAGCCCGTGTCCACTGCAGTGCTGATGCGCAGGCCCAAGGCGCACCTGCCCTGGAGCAGGCACTCCCACTGGAGGGCTTTGCCTGGTTCTCGGGGCCTCACCTTTGGTAGGATGGGAAGTGTCTCTGGAGCTCACTGCAGAGGATCCAGCGCAGGCGGGACTCCTCAGCAAGTGCTCTGGCAGCAGCGTCCTGTGCCGGCTGTGTGGGATCTGGAACGTGAGTTCAGTAGTGAAGCCCAGATTTATGATCTCTTTCTCCCACGTTCTGAAAACCCAAGCACGGCCCATCAGGCTGTCAGATCTGTCCCTGTCGTTTGTCTCCAAAGTGACTCAGCTCATTTCTGCGTTTCTAGGAAAAGAGAAAGAGAGTAGATAGCTATCAGAAAATGCAGCAGCGCCTGGCTCGGTGCTGTTTCTGTGCTTGTGAAGTCTTGGTCCTGTAGCAGCAGCAGCAGCAGCACATGATACGTGCTGCGCCCCTGTGGCCCAGAGCCATGCAGGGCAGCGCTTCCTCTCTGCAGTCACCTCTGCATGCTGGTTTCCAGTGTACCTGGCCAGTTGTGTTCTGAAATCGGTTTCTTTCTTGTTAACAAAAGAGGTCATTTTTTGCTCTAATTAAAATCACGACATAATTGAATTTGTTTGCCATTTGTTTGCCATGAGAGTGTCTCGAAGGCTCCAGAGGGTGCTGGGGTGAGAGTCTGCAGCAAAGATGAAGTGCCGGAGGGTTCCTCGGGCATCGCCAGCTGCCACTCTGGTGACAGTGACCTCACGCTCAGGACGCAGGTCGCTCACGCAAGCACAACCACTCGGAGGCGCGTTCGGTTCCCACCAAGGCCGACCTCGTCCTCTCAGCAGGTTAGCGGCCTTTCACTCCTAATTGTTGATGCTGTTTTATTTTTTTCTCATAAAGTTTCCCCAAATGGTAGGTTTAAAAAGACATACTTTCTGAAACAGAGAAGATGCTAATTGTCAATTATAAAAAGAGCTGTTCAAGGCAATGATGCATGCAGCTTCCTGTCCACTCCCATTCCTGTTGGAAAGTGTTGGAAGTGAAAACCATATTGACCCCCGAATGTTGACCCTTAACCACGAGTGCACCCCTGGGTTCACCACGGCCAGGCTCAGTCAGTCCTCTGCAGTGGGCACACGACCCCTCCACCCATCAGCCCCACAGGGCTGACCACTCCCCACAGGGCAGCCCCACACCTGCTCAGCAGACCACACTGCCCTTGAGAGCAGGTCAGGAGCCATGGGTCTGTCCGGGCTCTCAACAGTGGCTCTCCAACAGACGGTTCACTAGCCCCGCGTGATCGGCCACTGGACTGCACCTACATGCAGAGCTTATTTGTGCAGGAACCAGGGAGGCTCAGGCTGCAGGGTACGGGTCTCAGCCCCCTTCAGGGGCCGAAGAGGTTCTGCTTCAGGAAGGCAGGTGGAACTTGCCTTGCCGAGACAGAGGAGGAGAGCCCACAGGGGCCCCCGGGGGGTGGCTCCATTAAGGAACACGTAGGATCCAGCACTGTGGGTGGTGCTGAACCCTGTGTGCACCCGACTGTCTCCTGGACAGGCATACCTGCACCGCCTGCTCAGGATGGCCTGCGATTGAAGCTACGCATTGTTTATGTCTGGAATTTTCCATTTAATGTTTTGTTGCATGATTGAAGGTAATTGCAACTGTGGGAGGGGAAATTTGGATGTGGGGGACTCCCATATTTCTGCATGTGACCCCATTCTGAGTCTGGGACCTGGCCCTCCATCTGCCATGGGTTTAGAGATCCATCTCTGGTCAAGGTGGTGGCACAGTGTGTGCTGAGGTTGTGCCCTACGCCTATGCCCTCATGTGCCCGAGGCCGGGGAACCCCAGGAGTGGAGGGCAGGCTGCTCAGGGGAGCTCTGCAGGCCCGGAGGGCGCGTGTCAGATAGTGGAACCCAGGCAGGTCAGCAGAATGAGGAGGACCCGAGCAGGGGACATCACCCGAGCTCTTGCACTGATTTTGACTGAAGCTCTGGGAACCTCTCAGCTTTTCAGGGCTGAGATAGAAAAGTCCCCTTTGCTGTAGGTCATTTGTTTTAACCGCTTTCTGTTACTGTAACGAACCCCTGAGACACGCACCTGAAGCAGAGGGAAGGTTTGCTCACGGTGCGGAGGCTGCGGTCCCGCCCGGCTGGCCTTGTCTCCCCGCCTGTGGTTGGTAGAACGTCACGTCACGCTGGGAGTGAGCAGCAGAGTACAGCCTGTTGCCTCACGGCTGGGGGGTCAGAGAGGAAGAGACCAGAGTCCCACAGTCCCCTTGGAGGGGCTGAAAACCTCCCTCTAGGGCCCCTGCTGCTTAACGGTCCCTCCCTATCAGTGCACCACCAGGAGGAGCTGAGCTGAGCAGAGGGCCTCTGGGGACCCCGCCCAGGCCGAGGCCAGTGCTGCTCCTGCAGCTCACTTCCACCCACCCTGCCGTCCATGCCAGGCCCGAGAAAGATCTTTGCTCTTGCTGTTTGCCAGCCTCTTGTTTTTTTAATTTTTTCATAGCACACTTATAATTTTGACTAACTGGAAAACCAACCTGGTGGTGTGGCCTTCCTGGCAGAAGGACCACGGTGGCCAGCGCATATCCAACTCTGGCTTCAGGGCCAGCCTGCAGCACGGCCGCCCAAGGCCTGCCCAGTGACACGTCCTGTTCCCACCTCTCCCTGGCCACCCTGAGACTGACCTGTCCTCCGTGTTGAAAGAACATGACCGGAACCCTGGGGAGGAGAGGCAGGAGGTCCCCAGCCCCTCCTTGTCCCTTCCTCCTGGGCAAGTCTGAGACTGGGAAATACAGAGCGTTGGCCTGGGGTTCTCTCCACAGCCTTTAAACTGAGGACAAATGCTTCAAGGGTCCACCTGTGGTGGCCGTCTCCAAAGTCCATCCGCAGGCGAGAGAGCCGTTAGGGCCTCTCCTTGCAAACTCCAGCGTTCCTCTGCAGTTCCTGCAGTTTGAGGTCGGGAAGGCCGCGGGCCTCTGACTCAGGAGACGCCCTGGGCGCGCCATGGAGCCCTGGCGGGGGCTGGGAGCACTCCACCTGGCCCAGGCGCCCCCCGTGGGCAGCCGTGCTCACATTAAAACCAAGTAAGGTGACAAGCGTTTCCTCCAGCAGCCTTAAAAAAAATCACCTAGAAAAAACCCCTCACCTAGTTAAGTAATGGAGGTAATTAGCATTTCAGAGTCTGTTTTATGATCTTGATGCTGGCTGCTTGGGGCAGCAGCAACTTCTGCTGCTTCCTGAGCTGGAGGGGGCTCATCCTAGCTACTCCATCGCTTGCCACATGCTGGGGAGAGCCAGTGCTAACAGGGCTGAAGCCCTGGTTCAGGGGTCTGTGGACCCTGTGGCCCTGGAGCTGTTTGCTGGGCCCCCACGATTCTGCCTGCTGGCCGTCGGCTGCACAGCTGCACCCCATCACCCAGCCTGGCCGCCTGGTGCCACGTCAGGCTGCAGGCCCCGAGCGTGGTCCCCAGCCCCCAGCTGCTTCCCAGGCCTCCTGTCTGCAACTGTGCCACAGACGCTTTCGGTGGTTTCTGATAAATGCTTGAGGAACAGTCGGGGAGTCTGGAATTCCTCCCCTTGCTTCATGCAGGGGTTAGGATGTTGACATTTTTGCTACAATTTAATGAGAATTTCCACGTGAAGACTTGGGGTGAGAAGCATTTTCATGTGCTGCTGAGGTGTGGTGTCTGTGGAAGCTGCTGCTGGGTGTCTTCGCCTCTCTGATCATTACTTGCTCTCAGACAGCTGCCACAGACCGCAAGCTAGCTGGACCCACGAAGAAGTGACATACTTGCCACGGCACTCACTTCCCTTCCAAGTAAAGCAACGCAACCAGCAGAAGGTGGAGGCCACTGACCCTCGGGAACTGGGTGAGGACATGAAGACCCCCCTCCAGGGGGTCCCGGCACCAGAGATGAGATCTGGGTGCAGAGAGGTCGTAGCGACAGTCCAGAGAGAAGCAAGGTCCTGGTTTGCTCCTGGCAGTTCCACCAGGTCTTCTCCCCAGACAAAGCACATCCTTGGGGGCATCTATGTCCCCTCCTGTGGCCTGGACCAGCGTCTCTGCTGCCGAGTCCTTCTAAGGTCACATCTTGCACACTGCACCCGACAGGCTGTCCTCCCACAGGCCTGTGGATTTCCACCTGCTCTCCACGAGGCAGGCAGAGTGATAGCCTAGACCCACTCCTGGCATGGCCCTCTGGGCGTGGCCCTCCCGACGTGGCCCCTCAGTCTCGACGTGGCCCCCCTGGTGTGGGCCCCCTGGCGTGGCCCTCCTTTCCACGCCTGCTGTCCTCTCAAGAGCAGAATGAAGGAAGGCTGCTGACTGGCCCCTCTGGCCCCATTAGCTTCTCCTTGGATGTCCTCTGGCTGTTACGTGACCTAGACCAGGGAACCTTCCGAGACCACCCACTCCTGTTCTGGACGGAAGGGCCTCTTGTGCGCTTGTGAAACAGGACCTGCCTGAACCTGTTGGCAGGGATATGCCCTCCACCAGATGTGAGCTCTTCACAGCAAGGGCCACCTGTATCTTGCCAGGTTTCCTCAGGAATGACCACAAAGCCTGGAAATGAGGACTCCGTGTGCTGGTTTGCAGTCTCAAGGACTGCTTCAGGCTGCCACAGGCCCTTGTGTCTGCGTTTTCAACAGTGTCTGAAGGTTAGTCCGACTCCTGGCTGGACCACCTTGCTGACCAAGGAGGGCAACCTCCAATAGTGCCACAAGGATGTCAGGGGACCAAGGGCAAGAGTGGCCCATGGGTCTGTGGAGCACTGCTCTGTCAGAGGCTGGAGGCGGCAATGTGGGCACTGCTCTGCCTGAGACATGGGTGCTGAGCACATGGGTGGACCAGTGGGCAGTGCCCAGGAGCTTGGGAACCAGCGGAGACCCAGCCACTCGCGTGTGCAATGACATGGGGTGTGGTCGGGTCTGCCTCGAGTTCCTCACGGTGTGTCGACGCCTCCTCCTGGGTTAACCAGATGAGGAGGACACGCACCACCAGGAGTCCTCCAGAGGCCCAGCCTATGGGACGGCATACAGCAGGAGGGCCACACAGGGCTTGGACTCCTTTGGGTCCAAGGGAGATGCAGGGTGCCAAGCTCAGGGGACTCAGACGAGGGGTGGGCAAGGCTGAGGGGGCTAGGAGGGCCTTTGAGCAGCAGATGGACTTGGTCTCAGGCTGACGTGCAATTAGAGCAAGTGCAGGAGCCCAGAGGCCACAGCATGGAGGGGAGGAGGGGTCCAGGGTGCGTTTGGGCAGCCACGCAGCTCAGCTTGACTGGTGGGGAGAGCAGCGGAGTGGGGCAGGGGCCGGGGCTGGTGAGAGCGCTCACCGGTCAGTGTGAGAGTGGAGGCTGGGAGCTGTCCACAGCTCTGGTAAGTGTCCTCAATAAAAGAAAATGGATGAGGTGTCCAGGAGATTTTATCAACTTGAGTAGGTGAGTAAGCAGTTTCTTTATCTAATTCTACTTTTGTTTTTTTGTTTGTTATTTGCCTTCGGTTCCTCGGTAAGTTACAGACTCTGTCTTCTGCTTTTATAGAAACCAGCTCTCTTGTGGGACAGGTGGCCAATCCCTGGTTGCAGATGGAAACGCTGAGGCTTGGAGCTGGGCCCTCACACAGGGTCCTGCTGGGCCGGTTTGACCGTTGTCCCTGCATGGAGGTCCCCAAAGGTCCTTGAGATCAAGGACGCCTCCTCAGTGGGAGCCCAAGGACACTCTGGGGTTAGCACTACCGAAATGTAGTGGGCGCTCTAAGAGAGAGAGGAAGTTCAGTTTCCAAGGCAAGTCAGCTCGCACCCGTCAGCAGAAGGAAACATGCTCCAGAGTTCACTTTCAAAGCTAGACCAAAAAAATTATCCACAGGGACATGACTTTGCCTAGGTGTTTTCAACGGGTAAAAACCATCTTCTTGGCTTTTGGACAAAAAAGAAAGAAAGAGAAAAGAAATCAGAGATTGATAATAGACCTGTAAGCTGCCTGGCAGGCGAGTCGTCCTACGTGCTGAGGTGCTGGGGTTGGTTTTGAATTTTAACCAAACCTAAAGTAGCTCAAAGCCACAAGCTCTTTTTCTTCTCTTCCCCAACTTGACACAGGGCTCTGTCCTTCCCACAGGGTGAGGAGAACACTCCGGGTCCAGCGTGCACGCCGAAGCCGAGAGCCCCTCTGCCCAGCAGGTTTCTCAGCCCCAGAGGCTGCCCGAGAAACAGCCTTGCAGCGTGCAAAGCCCTATTTCCCCTGACTCACTTTGTGTCTGGTTAGGACAGTTAAATTTCAGCCCGGGACTGTGCGCACAGACAGGCCCTGCTTCGAGATGGCTCCCGCGCACATTTCATGGCTAGCACCCTCAAACCCCAAACCTCTCCGGAAAAGATTTCCTGCGCTGTTTTGGTTTGCTTATTTAACCGGAGATGGACACATTAAAGGAACTGTCCCTTGATTTAACTAGAAACTGTTTTAAGAAGAAAACTTGGAGTAACTAAGAGTGGCATGGATTGAAAAACCCATAAAGTAGAAAAGACTGAATTTTAAACTAAGGACTTTGCAGTGAGAACACTGGAGAAAGCATTACTTAACACCTATAATTGAAAACTTGTTTCATGTTGGGAGACAGGGTAGACTGCCATGGGCGGGCCCTGAGCTCCCAGCTGTTGGTGCCCCTGGAAGGTGGCGGCACCCTGAGCTGGAGACCTAGTGGGAGGGTGCTGGGTCACAGCAGGTGTGCCCAGGAGCAGACACGGGACCTGGTCCTTCTTCTCATGGTTTTGCTCGCCAGTCACCACAAGTGACAGCGTTCTGTATGAGCTCCTGCCCTGTGTGCTGCTTCCCCACAGCCCCAGAGCGACAGGGCCAAACCCCTCTGAACAGAAACTTCCAAACTTGAGCCAAAACAAACCTCCTCCTTTCACGTTGACTATCTCAGGCTTTTGTTGCAGCAGTGAGAACTAACACAGGGCACCATGCGTCCTGTCTCCTGTGTTGGAAACACAGTGCACATAAAATGAGGTGGACGCCTGGGGACAGGCCCCTGCTTCCTCTCCTGAGAATGCCATGAAGGCTCTCGGGACCTGGCTGTGGCAGGAGTCCATGAGGGCCAGGAACGGAGGGTGTGACCTGCCAAGGCGGGAAAGCTGTCTCCAACGCCAACTCGGTCGTATTGCAGGCAGGGGCTCCTTGGAGGGTATTTGATCCCAGCAAGCCCTCTCCCCATGGCTCTGGCTGCAAGAGGGGTGAACATCTGCCTGTGTACCTGCTGTGCTCAGGTTTGTGTCTCCTGGTGGCTCCCCCTGGTGGCCTATGCCTAGATAGCACCTCGCCCAGGGCCAGTCTGCTCTAGGAGCCAGGGACTCCTGAAGATGCTCCTGGGGTTTCCGGGGACCCATGCCCTGTCCTGTGAATCCTCTGCTGCCCTCACCTCAGCCCCACCACCCTGCCCTGCTCTCAGTCCTGAAAGTCTTGCGTGGCTCTTCACACTGGCCAGAGTGGCATTTCTAAATCAAGACCTTGCTCCACCCCTCTGGGCTGACCCCCTCCAGGCCCCCCACCAGACCAAGGTGACTTCCCCTGCACAGCTCTGCACGATCTCCAGCATCTTCTCTCTTTCCTGGTGTCTTTCTAACATCATGTGTCTCCACTCTGCTTTCTCACTGGCCAGATTCAACTCGCAGCTTCTCAGATTTATTTTGCTTTTTAATGGTTACATCTTTGAGCGTCTGGTTTCTGGGTGAAATAGATTTACCTTTATTTCCCTCTGAGAAACTCCTACTCCTACTTCAGCACCCAGCTCACAGCAGCACCTCCTGCAGGAAGCCCTTGGGGTAGGGACCAGGGACCTCCCCAGAGGGTGCATGCTACTGCACAACCAGCAAGATGATGCCCACGTTTCCGTCTCAGCGGTTTTGAGGTGGAGGATGCATGTCCCGTTGCACCCTGACTGCGGCAAGTCGGGCTTTGGAAGGAGATGTTCTGTCTCCACCACTGCAGCCTGGCCAGTGATCACCTGGCTTGAAACCTCGGCTTCTTCCTTCATAGCAGGCTTGGTCCCGAGAGCTGGGAAGAGAGAAACCCAAGTGACCCTCTGCAGACAGAGGACACACAGCATGGGGTGCCCACCCGCAGTGGAATATTACTCAGCCTTAAAAAGAAGGTGAATTCTGACACATGCTGGTCTTGGGGCATCACGCTGAGTGGACTAGGCTGGTCCTCTCATCTGAGGCACCAGGAACAGTAAGTCCACAGTGCAGAGAGCACAGCGAGTGCCACAGGCCAGGTGCACAGAAGCCTGGGAACGAGTGCTGAGTGCGGCCATTCATGGGG
Organism: Geosciurus inauris; assembly: GCA_004024805.1. Classification (NCBI taxonomy): domain Eukaryota; kingdom Metazoa; phylum Chordata; class Mammalia; order Rodentia; family Sciuridae; genus Geosciurus; species Geosciurus inauris. The sequence continues at coordinate 7,086 of PVHX01027996.1, read as the reverse complement.
GAGGTGCAGAGCTGCGGGCTGCGTGGCAGGGAGACTGGACTGTGAGCGTCTTGTGGATTTCGCCCCAACAAACCGACCCTGTGGCTGTGGTGCGGAGGACTCCATGGGGCGGCAAGGGCCCTCGTTGTGTTGAGCAAGTGCCAAGGCCGATTCCCCGGGCCTGGGCAGCACCCGGATTATCCACGGGGCAGCCACAGTGCTTGGAGTCATTTTCTTCTTTAGTTGCTGTGATAGGATGCTGTGCATAGACGCTGGCCTGCAGCGTCTCCCAGGGTGGAAACGAGAACCTGGACGTGTGGGCGTGGCCTGGTGGCGTCCACCCAGCCCTGCCTTAGCTGCCCGGCTGGGAGTGGTTTGGCATGAGGTTCGCTGGTCACTGAACTCTGGTTTGAAACCAAACTCGAATTCTGGGGAAGCTGAAAAAGTTGATCATAAAAAACCAAGTAAGCGCTAGGATTGATTTGAAGTCTGTGTAATGCTGATCTAAAGAAACCAGTTGTGCATCTCTAGCAATTAGAGGAATGCAAATCAAAACTAAGATTTCATCTCACTCCAGTCAGAATGTCGATGATCAAGAACACCGGCAACGATGAGCGCTGGCGAGGATGTGGGGAGAGGCACGCTCCTGTGTTGCTGGGACTGCAAACTGGGGCAACCGCTATGGAAAGCCGTACAGAGGTTCCTCAGAAAGCTTGGAATGGAACAACCATTTGGCCCAGCCATCCCTCTCCTCAGTTTATACTGTAAAGACTTAAAATCAGCATCGATACAGCCATGTCAATGTTTATAGCAGCTCAATTCACAATAGCTAAACTCTGGAACCAAACTAGGTGCCTTTCAACAAATGAATGGATAAAGAAAATGTAGTGTATATATATATACAATGGAATATTACTCAGCTTTAAAGAAGCATGAAATTACAGCATTTACCAGAGAATGGATGGAGTTGGAGAGTATCATGTTGAGTGAAATAAGCTAATTTCAAAAAACCAAAAGCTAAATATTTTCTCTGATATGTGGAGGTTAATTTACAATAAGGTGGGGAGCTAGGGAAGAATAGAGTTACTTTAGATTAGGCAGAGGGGACTGAAGGGAGGGGAGGGGTAAGGGGTGGGCAGGACAGTAGAGTGAAGCAGACATTATTACCGTATGAACATATATGACTGCATGACCCATGTGATTCCAAAACATGTGCAATCAGAAAAATGAGAAATCATACCCCATTTATGTATGATATATCAAAGTGCATACATGCATTCTGCTGTCACGTATAAGTAATTGAAACAAAAAATTTAAGAAAAAAGGGAAAATATTGGTTATGTTTTTTCAGAACACACACACACAAATAACTCATGAAAGTGTAACTGAGGTTCTGACAGAAAGGCACGTGTTTTACCTGGGAGCAGTGCTACCAGCTCTGGGCCTATGAGGTTGGAGGGCATGTGGGCCTCAGCTGGGGGACTCTGCCCGAGGCCAGGCTGGTTCAAAGAGGATACAACTGCAAGGAGCTGCTCCTTGTGCACGGAGGCCCAGGGAGAGGCCGTGGGTGCCCTGTGGGGGCCCAGTGGGTGCACTGCAAGCCCGTCCTTCATGCTTCCACATCCTTGATGTTAAAGGAAACACACAAAACTGCCCGATCTAAAGCCTGGATCCACAGGCTGGACCATAGCAGCATGAAACTATTGTAAGATTGAATTGTGAGGTTGGGGTGTGTGTATTAAAGTGACGTCTGAGGACCAGCGTCTAGAGAACTTGTGCAAGTCGTGTGTGTGGCTGCGGAGCTCCGGGCTCTGGGGGCCTTGCCGAGCAGCTGTGCCTGCCTTCAGAACCCGACGTCTGAGGCCCTTTGCTGCAGGACTCAGGTGGGCTGCCCCAGGTCCTGCCAAGCATTGCTGGGTCATCAGATCTGCGCCATGCCCAAGGCCTGTGGCTTCGGGAGCAGCCTGTCCACAGAAGTGTCTGCTCCTGGTGGGAGAGGCCGCTCTGCCCTCCTGAGACTTGACCTGGCCCAGCGTCCTTCAGGGTCTGAAGCTCAGGGTCCAGCAGAGTCACCAGGAAGTGTTCTCCGTCACCAGCCCCCAAAGCTGGATGTCTCTGTTGGGGCTTCCAGCTTGACTTTTGTGATGTTGATCTTCATTTCGGTGCAACAAGCCTGGGGTCCCTCGGCCATGGGTCTGTTCAGGTTCAGTGCTCCTGCTGCACACAGAGCTCGAACTCGGCACACGTGAAACTTGGGTCACGTCCATTGAGAACCAATTTTTCATTTTTTTTGATATGTATAAAACTTTTTCTATGCTTGGTATATGCTCTGTATGTATATACATACTTAGTTTGACAAATTCCCATTTTTTTTCAAAATTCGGATGATGACCTTTTTTTCCTGCAGGGCCTGTTAACTGAAATTAGAGGACAGGTGTTCAGAATGTGAGTGCCCTGTTGGTAACTCCTTACTTACGGTCATAGGATGCTAATAACTTTCGTGGATTTTACACATAAGGTTTTATCCATGACATTCACGGATCTCTGAGAGGGTCCTCCCAATCTCCCTGACATGTTATCTCATCACACTCACCAGGAAAGCCATCTGACATGTAGTGGGAAGAACTCAACGTCAGAACTCATTGTGGGAAATCCCTGGAGGCGACGGGCACTCAGCCCACCCGGGCCAGCACTGACCTCATCTGAGGGACTTCCCGGCACTATGACAAGTCTCGAGCTGCCACAGGGGCAGCGATTTCAGAGGGCTTGGGACAGCAGCACTGGCCCTGTTCTGGGCAGACCTCTCGGTCCAGGACACTTTTGCGCTATTCAGGGAAGAGTTTTCCAAACATGCAGCTGAAATACTGTCACCTTTGCGGTTTCCAAGTTTCCGTCCCTGGGCTGTGACCTCGCCGGGGGTATCGCAGAGCTGCCTTCCTGGTCGGCTGGCCTGTGCTGCAGGAGAGCCACTGTTCTGCGTGAGCCAATGAGAGAAGGAGCTCAGGTGCTGAGGTGCAGTTTCATATGTGCTTTCTTTAAATAAAGCCACCAAAAGGCAGAGCGTGGTCATGGTGCAGCTGTGATCCCCTGGCACTCGGCCTGGAGCTCGCGTCTAACCCGCAGGTTAGCTGGGGACAACTGTGGGGCTGTGGGGCTCTTGCCAGGGCTCAGGGGGTGCCTGTCCCTGAGGGGGACACTGGATGCCTCAGTGGTGGGCAGCTCCAGGCCTCAGGACTCGGCAGAGGCCCACTAAAGGGGCAGAGACCTGGGTGGTACAGGTAACCTGTCGAAGGGGTTGATCTGCAGACACTCAGGCCACACAGCCTAAAGAGGGGCCGGGAGATGAGCATCTGCCTGGAGAATGCTGGCCGGAGGTGACTTCACCTCACCAGCCCAAGTCACTCTCCATGGCCAGGGACACCCACCTCCTGTGCCCTCCAGGTCAGCCCTAAGGTCCTCACGATCCACCTCCTGCACCAACAGCTTGAAATGGGGGTGACTGGGCCTTGTCCTGCCCTAGTAAATGAATTGTGATGTTCCCTGAAGCCCCATTTCAAAAGACTAGTGTGACATTTCTAGTCTTTTTAAAATATGAAGAAAACTTTCGAGTTCCACATTTATGTATTTATAGAACAGCAAGGGTAAAAATGAACATTCTGAGGGTCTTTGTCTTATGGTGATTTAAAAGATGAATTCTGCCTATGAGTTTTAGGGCATTGCTCTGTCCAGTTTAGATTGCTATTATCTGAAACACTGGAGCATTGTTTTCTTGGGGACAAAGATGACTTGAAGTCCTGGTGGTTTTCTCCTCTTCCTCCCCGACTGACAGCACCCACATATGCTTCAGGTTTGCAGCAGGTGGCGCTGTGAGAACGTTGATGTCAACTTTGCAGCAACTGCAGCATTTTTCTCTAATTCTGACTTCATTTCATTAGTTTTGAAACTCTATTTAAGACACTTCAGTCACAGAGCTCAGGGTACCAGAGAAGCCGATGACTGTCCTACCCGTGGATCTCATGATCCAAAGTTCAGGAATCTAGACCCTGATGTGAACACAGGCTGGGTGGGTGGGGGTAACCAATCTGACATAATTCAGGAAGCATTCAGTGGGTATCACAGTGATTAGGGCTGAGGACATATACAACCAGCAGGATACAGCTGAGATCTGCAGGCCACACAGCACCAAGAGCGGCCGGACGCCCCTCCCGTGAATCCACCCTTTCAGGTCCTAGTCCACCCAGTGGACGGCAGGGCCGGCACACCTGGTGCCTGTGGACATCACAAGAGGGGTCACCTCGTGGCTCCTTCCTGACGGGCCTTGTGTGTCATGATATAGGACACCCAACTGGCAGTGAACATAAACTTGGGCCACAGGAGGCCAGGGAACAGGACTGGCTAAAACCAGAAAGCCCCACATGTCCCCAGGGGTTTGGGAGAGTGAAGTGCCTTTGCCGTGGGCGCAGAACTAAGCCTCAAGGAAGCTCACCCCGCACCACAGTGCTCCATGGAATTGTGGCCTGTAGTCACGTCCCCTCCCCAGGAGAGCTTACCCTGCGCTCCAGTGCGCCATGGAATCATTCTAGACCCTCATCAAGGAACTCTTGATGGCCTCAGGATTGGGCTTCAGGAGTCTGCACTTACGAATGGAGACTGGGTGAGGCTCCAGTGCCTGACCTTCAGTGACCTGCTCCTGCATTTCCTTTCCCTAACTTTGGAGATACGGAGCACATAGGCACGGGGTGAAAGCTGCCAGCACTTTTGCTTGGTCCTCCAGCTGGAAGACCATAGACACATAGAACCTGGCCTCCACGCGGACCGGGGTTGGAATCTGCGTTTTCCTATAGTCCTCCGAGCATTCCCATGTGCAGAGAAGCTGGGGCGTCACAGTCCTGCAGGGTGCAGTTGCACCTTGCCAACCCTTCATGCAAAAGGAAGGGCAGGATGTCCCATGGAAACTGCACCTCACTGTGCTTCCCTCTGAGGAGGACACAGCGGCTCCTGCTAACAGCAGCGTGAAGTCGCTTTGTAACTAATTGACCAGGGAAAATCAGTAGAGTCGGTAATTAATCTCATCTCGAGTTTGCCTGTTATCCTCTGTCCTTCTCCTGTGATTCCTTTATAGATGCCTGTCTGGGTCTGTCGGAGGCTCCTGAACACCCTGCCAGAGTGGACTGGACGAGGAAGGAGATGGGATATATTCACATCCATCTGTCTTATTATTTCCTTGGAAGCTCTTAAGACCTTCGTGATGGGTAGATTTTGAGAATGATGGAGGCACACACCAGGGGTTGGCTGGGGTGTGATTAGTCTGAGTCTGCCCCATTAGAGTTACTCAAGGCTACGCGGGGGAAAAGCCCAGCAGGTTGGGGAGAGGGCGCCTCCCCAGGGTTGCCGTCAGTAGCTGGAGTCATTAACTCCTTCTTCCCTTACTTACCTTTTCTCAAACCAGTCGGACAGGGTCATTATGAATGTCTCCATGGAATTACCTCAGGCTGGACCTCAAAACCAGCATCTGCTCTCCCACCCATGGTGTTTGAGAAAGTCCCCAGAGCCTCTTGGTTAATTAGGGAATTTAATGGAGGCTCTGCTGTGGGGTCTTTGGTTCCTCTTTCTCAGTCCACCCATGCCTGTCCTACAAAGGGTAGAAAGGAGAGGGGTTTACAAAAGCAAGACAGACGCCTTGGGACTATGTCTGCCAGGAAGGCAGGCACAAGCACCTGGGGCGTGGGGCAGGCGACTTACAGGTGAGGGTGCTGTGGAAGCCAAGAGTCACTGCCTCCCGCAGCCCTCTGGCCTCCAGCCCACACCAAGGGGTATGGCAGCCTTTCGGGCTTTTTTCTGATGGTGCCTTTTTTTGGGGTTCCTCTTCTGCTCTTCATCCTTCTTGCCCTCGGGTACCTCATGGGGGTGACTTGGTGTTCCTGGAATCCAGAGATACAGCTTGTTTCCCGGGGTGGGTCACAGTGATCAGGAGGGCTAAGTGCAGATGTTCAGAGCCCGTGAGCTGCAGAGGACTGTGTTCTGAAGGCGACGCACAGGCAGATGGGGTTGGAGCACACCCACTGCCTTCAGATTCCCGCCATCAAACTAAAACCCTCCTGGTGGATAACAGGATGGATGTCCTATGTTGATATAAGGTAATTATCTGTGTGCCATTTCTTTTAATTTTGGCCCAAGAAAATACACTGGTTGGACATGATGCTTTCAGGAGCAGGATATTTCTCTCTCGCCTTATCATGCTTTTTCAAACACTGCAATGTGTCTAAACCCACTTGCTCTCGGTCTCCAAGGATATTGAAACGCTGCTCCGTGTGCGAAGTCATACATCTTCAGCACAGAGAAAAAGCAATCTTCTGTGATGCCTTCTGATATCACAAAAACCTATTATTTTGGCTGCTTCGATACCATTATCAGCAACTCCAAGCAGAAGCAACTTCCTAGACAAAACTCAGCTAATTTTGATGCTGTACTAGTCTGTATTCTCTCTCTTCTTTTTGGTTTGTGATATTGTGTCTTACAGTGGATTCATCTTCTGGACCAGTGTTCACAGAGCTAAGGAGAACGTGTTGGTGCGGGGAGGTGACCTGCAGCCGTGCAGTGCTCTGCCTGTAGAGGCCTTTGCCCTCCGTTAGCTCCCAAACAGCCTCAAGACCAGCCCTGTGATAGCACTGGAGGCCCAGCCTTGCCAGACTCCTGGGCCTAGGAGAAGCCCTAGGGACAGAGGATCCCAAGCACAGGACTCTGATTCACTCTAGCGGTGCTGCAGTGAGCACTTCCCTGGGCTAAGTTTGGCAAGAGAACCCATATTTCCCAGGGATCCTTACACATTCCTGCATTTTCATAAAGAAGCCAATAGTGCTGGTCCCACCTGTATGAAATGGAGTTTTTAAAAAAATTAAATAGACATGATTTGGTGTGTCTGATCAAGTTGAATAAGAGAAAGGGCAGGTGGCAATATTAGAAAATACATTATTAGCATAATAACGGATGTGTTGGATACTAAAATTAGGAAACTTCTTAAATAGTTTTATGTCAATATGCTTATAATGTTAGATCAAATGGAATATTTTGTAAATGTCAGATAAAGTACAAATATCAGGTAACAGT
>PVHX01027995.1:0-18668 GCA_004024805.1 Geosciurus inauris | reverse complement strand
ACTTTAGAGATGATGCTCTCAATCCAGCTGAATAAGGCTCCTTAGTTACCCTTAGTAACTAATAAAATCTCCTTGCTTAATTCCTTCATATTATCTCTACTTTATGAAATTATCATATTAAGGCCTGGGGGTGTAGCTCAGTGGTAGAGGCCCTGAATTCCATTTCCAATACCATTCATATGCACAAATTATCTTGCCTATTTGCTGACTTTCTCATTTATTATCATCCTCCTTCTGCTTCTACTAACACGCAAGCTTCATGAGAACAGAGGTCTTGTTCCTATTGTTTATGACTCTACATATCTGCCATGTACTTACCTCCAGTGCTGGTGCATTTAGAGTCCTTCTTTAGATTCCTCTTCCTGGCATGATTCATGCTGAATACTTGTGATCTGCCACTTGTCGCACTGTTTTGCAACCTTTGACTCCCTTGTCTGAATCTCTAACTAAATCAGAAGCCCCTTGAGAGCAAGGAGGAAGCACTGATCTTTGTATTGCCAACATGTAAATGATAGTCTTAGAACATAGTCAGGGCTCAAAAAAGGTCAAATGGATGAATTAAGTAGGTATTATTTGTTGTAGGTTGCAAAGGTTTTGACAACTTTTTGAGAATGAAAAGAGGCATGGTCAATTTTTTGAGGATGAAAGGAATAATTTTAATAATGAGATATTTTCAGAAAAATGTTTTTTGCCATGAACTAGCAAGTGGCAGAAGAGTGCTTTGAGGGACATGACATAGGTTTGCATTTTCTATGTATTCCCAGTAAATGTAGGGTCTTACAGACAGCCACTTATTATTATTTTTTCAGTCGCTTGTAATTTTCCATTCAGCAACTTCTAAGTGAGGTCATGGAAGAATATTTTATTCCTTTCAGAATATTTTTTAAAAATATTTTAGTCTGGGTTCCATCTTGGAAAGGCTGAATTTATAACTTATTTCTAGCATTTTCTGTTCTTAAAGAATGAACAGTCTGGGTCTGGGTGGGCTTAATCTATTTTATGACTTTTTCATTTTCTCCACAACCGTGCTTTCTACATTCTGACTCACTGTGTGATCTTCAGAAATACATTGGCCGTGGCCTTCTGATTAAGTGTGTGTAGTCTAACATGCTGCTTTTACCACAAGGTCCCCAGCCGGATAATAATACAGATGTACATCATCATACAGTGAAATGGCTTATGGAGCACTTTAGGTGCATGATTTTGTTAATCTTTAAAATAAGCCCATAGAATGGCATGAACAGTTACTAACTTGTTAGCCTGACTTTCAGAGAGCCCCTCATCAGGTCTCTACAATCATACCTCCTAACTAGAAGTTCAGCATAAGTGATTGAATGAGTTTACAAATCCATCTCTCAGTAGACTTTGGCATGTATGCTTCTTTTAAGATCAGTCCATTTTTAAAAAATAATCACTCTGCATATAATAAAAGCTTATTTCTGTGTTCATGTCCTTGTAGATGCTGTCTTGTCATTTTCACTTCTTTTTTTTTTAAACTTCAAGTCAAATTCTTTTTTTCTTCGTGGTTTCCTCTGGTCTATAGAACATTCTGAAGCTATTCTGTAGCCCATGATGAGTATTACCTTTCAGTTAACTTCCCAAGAGTATTGAAGTTTGGCTATACAAATGTTTTGTGCTTTCATAATATACCTACTTTTATTAATATTATTTTCAATTTTTCCAATTTATTCTAATGTAGCTTTCCAATTATTTTCACAAGTTTGATCCCATTGTGCTTTAAAAAATCATTTAGTCAACAAAAATGTATTTATTTTACTTATTATGTGTCAGCTTCTGTTCTAACAATAAACAAATAAGGAAATAAATATAGAGCATGTCAGATGATGGCAAGTGTCAAGAAGAACGAATGATTTGGGAGCTGCGTAGCATGTGCAAGTCCAGTGGTTCAATCCCTAGTACCCATAGAGAGAGAGAGAGGAGAGGAAGGGGGGAGGGGGAGAGAGAGAGACAGAGAGAGAATATGAATATAAACAAGCTGGAGATGGGAAGGAAGAAGCAGGTGGCAGGGGATAATTTGCTCTTCAAAGAATATGGGCAGGAAAAGGCTCAATGATGAGCTGATAATTTTACAAAAACCTAACAGATCCTTGCAATGGCAGCATATATGTTATTGATTTTATGTTTGTGTAATTTATGTGGATATTGAAACTGAAGCTAGGGGAGATGAACATTTTCAGTAGCATCACATAATTATTATAAAGCAGACTAAATCCTAACCCTAGAAGAGCTTATACTTTTTGGAATCATCTTGCTTTTTCTCCAGAAAGTATCTTAGTTATTTGATGACTTAATCAATGGCAGAAATAATTTGTTAAATGTCTAGAACAAAGTTCTCTCTACTGTTTCTTTACTGGCGGTGAATCAATTTTATGAAGCAAAAATTTGGCTAGAAACTCAGAAGTTCTAAAGTAGTTAGAGAGACAATGGGACCAAGTAACTGGTAGTTGACACTAAATCAAGATCAATGTGGTCATCATAGCAATATAGATCCCTTGGACCTAACAGCACTAAACAAATACTACAGTGTACTTTGTTCCTAAAAAAGGCAAACATGATCAAAACTAGCTTTTCTCATTTGGTTCATGAAATACTAAGCATTTCCCACCATGTTAACTCTTTTCTATTTTAAACTTACAAAAGTATCTTTTTATTAAGCAAGTCTGGTACGAAATGGTATAAGCTATATTTTCCATCTAGGGAATTATAATGCATATTAGGATATTTAGAGATTGGAAAAGTTTTGCATTTAAACGACTCTTCAATTTTATTTAATTGGAGTTTCTAGAAGATTGTTCCAAGAATATTCTTAGCTCCATATAAACATCTTTTGTCTTTGTTTCACAGAAGATAGTTTGGTCAATGCCAATCTATACAAATGATAATCTTGAGATGAAGCAAGAGCTGGAAAAGAGTTAGTACTTCTGGCCTAACTCTAGATGTCACTCAAGGAAAACAAAACAGGGGTTGAAACTGATCTGCTTTGCATCTTAAAATAAAAGATGGAAGCCAATTTTTGCCTCCAAATACATTATATTAGGAAAAGAGCCTGAAGTTCACACTTGAAGCTCTCCCTGGATCGATCTCTCTCTTTTTCTTTTCCTTCCTTCCTTCCTTCCTTCCTTCCTTCCTTCCTTCCTTCCTTCCTTCCTTCCTTCCCTCCCTCCCTCCTTCCTTCCTTCCTTCCTTCCTTCCTTCCTTCCTTCCTTCCCTCCTCTCTCTCTCTCTCTCTTTCTTTCAACAGTTATTTGTGTCAGGCTAAATTTTGGGCACAGGGAACAAAACGGAGTCTTTGCTCTCATGGGGCTTACATATTTTGGTGGGAAACAGGTACTCAGTCATCAAACAAGTATATACATAGGTGGATGATCAAAGATAAAAAACAAAGCATTATAAAGAAGATAGGAGTGGCAAATGGTAAGGAGAAAGATTGGTTAATGTCCTTGTCACAGTGAATGGTTGAGGCAACACAGTACCAGTAGAATTAATCTGGAAATGAGGATTAATTCAGAGGCATTCCAATTATTTTGAAGCCCATAAATATTTTTTTATCAGTAACTAAAGGGAAGAGTATTATCTCCTGATGTAAAATAAGAAAGATTACAACATCAGTGTTTTGGTCAACATTCTGTTGCTGTGACAAAATATCTAAGATAAACACCTTAAAAGAAGTAAAGATTCATTTTGACTTACAGATCCAGAGTTTTCAGTTATGGTTGACTAGTTTCATTGCTTTTGGGCCTATATCAAGGCTGAACATCGTGGTGGGGAGTGCATGGTGGAACAAAGCTTTTCACCTCATGGCGACTGGGAATCAAAGAGAAAGGGAAGAGGTGATGGGGTCTCCATATCTTCTTCAAGGGCACATAACCAATGACCTAACTTCCTTCTGTTAGGTTCCACCTCCTAAAAATTCCACTACCTCTAAATATTGCCATAGGTTCGTGACCAAACCTTCAAAACATGCCTTTTGAGGGGAGGAGCAGCATTTAAGATCCAAATGACAATGACGAGTTACTGTTGGTGGCATCTCATTACCACAAGAAAATTTGGCTTAGGAAAAAAGCCATTATAAGGAGGTACAAGTTCAGAGAATCATAAAGAACTGGAGTTGGATTCTAAATTAAATTATAACCTAAATCTGCCCTAAGTCTATAATTAATCCCTTCATTTTTAAAAAATATTTTTTGTTGTCAATTGACCTTTATTTAATTTATTTATTTGCAGTACTAAGAATCGAACCCAGTGCCTCACAGATGCTAGGCAAGCACTCTACTTCTGAGCCATCACCCCAGCCCCTAATCCCTTCATTTTTTAAAGACAGTCTATATAGAATTTTCTATGATTTACTACCCAAATCCTTCTATTAGCTATAGAGTTTAGATTTTAGTTCTCACAGACATAAATCTGGGGGCCTACACACAATTATCATGGTTCTGAGTTATTTCTAGAGGTTCATTTGTTGTCCTTCTTTTCACTCTCTTTTAAGAATAATGATATTTCCATAGTGTCTAGGTGCCAGGATTAGGTTTCAAAACTGCACAGGACCATTTTTGGCTTAGGTGCTACAGTCCCAGATAGTGTCATGAATCCTGGGTTACAGAAAGTCCTGTAAGACAGCTTTTAAAGTCTGAATAGTCTCTAAGGGATAGTTGTGAGGACACTGGAAAACATTTTGACAAGTTGACAGCATTCCAGAACCCTCTTGGGCAGTGAATGGTTTGAATTCCCAGATAGAAACTGCTTCTTGTGACCTCCTTCTTGTATCAACACTAGGTCTTCTTACCTGGCTTTTTCCTTAACTGGATAACCAGGAACAAATGCTGTCATAAAGTCAACATTGCTCATCATTCAAAACCTTCCATGGTTTTTCATTGCTTCTGTTAAGATAAGCAAGCTCCATAAGATGGTCTCCAGCAAGGCTTGCTCTAGAAGGAGGCCAATGAAGTAGTTAGGGTGAGCATTTTAAGGAAACACTCACCCTTAGCATTGTGTAAATGGCACTTGTCTGAGCTAAAGAGTGTGTCTTTACATTTTGCATCTAGACACCTTATTCTTCTCACCCTAGTTCTGGCTTGCTTTTCCTGGGTATCATGTATTCTCATTCAAACTCACTTTGCAGCACCCTACCCATAACCATCCTTGTTCTTTAGACTGTAGACTCTTAGTCTTCCAACATCTTGCCAGGAATATCTGCGAGGATAAGAGTTGAAAATCAGAATGAATGGTGATTTGGAAACAATGGGTGTGTCTCTGTTGGCATGTGTAAGCAACAGCCCTGGGAGCTTGTACATTCTGTGCCCTCTGTGTTGAACCCATTTCTCTCTCATTTTAATGCTTTAAAAAAATATTCTCATGGCATATGCTATGTTCCAGGTACATATTATTGCACTTTATAGCTATTAACTTATATAAACCACACAATAATACTATTTTACCCATTTTACAGATGAAGAAACCAAAGCACAGAAAATTTAAGTGCATGAGGTCACATAGCAGCTAACTAGGAGCTGGTATAAGCATTCTGGCATTCTGGCTCCAGTGTTCACTATTTTAACCACATTACTAAGCCATTTAGAACTACTCTCAATTTAATTGTGTTTGTTATTTGCTCTCAAATACCTGTTTTCCATTTTTTTCCTAGAATTTTAATATTTATTATCTATAATCATCACCATCACCATGATCATGATCATCATGTGTCATCTATCTATCTTTCCCTCACTAGAATTAAGCTCTGAGATATAGGGATTTTTGCCTGACTTGTACTCCCAGCATTAAGAGTTGGATCAGGTACACAGGAGTCACTCTGTAAATACTAGTTAAATACCAACCAAATCGTATTCATTAGTCCATTTATTTGATTACTGTCTATCCTCCCTCATCAAGGACTATAAGCTACATGATATCAGGAACTTTGTTATGGTTCTATACTCAGGTTCCTTAGTGTCTGGAACACTGTAGGTTTTCAACAATTTCTGGCTTAAATAATGATTTTTTTTTTAAATGGAAGAAGTTCAACAATGGAGACCTTCTGTCATCACATGGTTCCTGAAGTAGGAATCTCCTGGATTCCTGGAACTTAGATGATGTTGAAGGCAATACATAGCTCAAAGAATTCAACTTGCCTCAACCAGAGTCACTGAGGTTCTGGTTGGTCTTGCTTATCCTAATCTTGATTTTTTCAACTGTATTCTTGACTGAAGTATAATCTTCCCCAGAAGTATCTTAGTAATCAATATTTCTCCTCATCCCACAAGATTTGTGACTTCTACTGAAGCTGCCTTTCTGGAAATTTTGTTTTTTCATTGAATGGTTGCAGAAAGGCAGAAAGAGCAGTTAACAATATTAGGCTTCCACATTAGGTCCTTGCCTTTCAAGAAACACTGTTACCAGAAGAGCCAAAACAGACCTATAAAGAATAAAAAGGGATCTGTGAAGAGCCCATGCAGGCCCAGGACTGTCTGATCATAGGTTGATGATTAACTTTGAAAATACAAAAATTATAGGCAATATCATAGAATAGATCAATGGGTTTTATGTAGTCAAATTTTAAAAATTGTATTCAAAATTACCTTAAACAAATGTAAAAGGTAAGAAACATCCTGGAAAAAGATTCTTTTAAAAATTATGATGAAATTTTAAGATCTTTAATACATAAAGAACTCTTATCAATAAGTAGGTATAAAAAGTGGTATAATAGATGAATGTTATAGATCTAAAAGAACTTTTTGGCTTAAGAAAGCAGGTAGTGCCAGGAGCCATGGTGCACACCTGTAATCCCAGTGGCTCAGGAGGCTGAGACAGAAGGATCACAAGTTCAAAGCCTTAGCAACTTAGTGAGGCCTTAAGAAACGTAGTGAGACCATGTCTCTAAATAAAAAAATAGAAAAAGGGATGGGGATGTGGCTTAGTGGTGAAGCACCCTTGGTTCCAATCCCTAGTACCAAGAAGAAGAAAGCAAACAGGGAAATATACACATTTGTTATGGTCACAGAATCCTCTGTAACATACATCCATCAAATAACTGCTTCATACAATTTAAGTACTCATTTAGCTCTCATGTCTGCAGGCTATCTGGGAGTCTACTGGCCAATGTTTGGCTTATCTAAATAGTATTGCTTATCATGGCTTGGTTCTGCTCCACAATTTTTCATTCCTTTCCTAGGACCTAAGGGAGTGAGTGAAAGCATGCAGTGCTTAAGACCCGAACGCTCAAATCCCAGGCTCAGATCTGCCAAATTGTCACATCTTACTTCTTTGTCCAACGCAAGTTCAACCCAAAGACAAGGAGATGAGAAATATTTCTGTCTAGTTCCTGGGAGGAACTGCAAAGTCAAATGACAAAGGAAATGGATAAAATGTAGGGTAAAGAATTAGGGTCAAACGTAATTTATAATAGAAGGTGATAGTTTGGAAGCTGCTTCTAGGAAGTAATCTGAACTGTGAGTGAGTAAAAATAAATTGCTTCCATTGGCAAGGACTGCAGAAGCAGTGTTCTGGAGAGGAGTGATGGGGAACATAGATGAATTTCCATTTTGGGTAGTAGTTGTCTGACATGGATACAAAACATCAACTCACTACAGGGTTCTTAGAAGAACTTTAATGAAAATTGCTTTGAAATTATTGTAATAAGAGTGGGAACCTGTTGTGATGTTACCACATAAATCCCTAAACAGGTGAATCAAGGATAGCATAAGTTAATTATCAGGACCTTTCCCTGACAGTAAAAACAGCAACAGCTCCCAAAGGTAAAAAGACATATGTCTCCCTCACTAGAATTTTATAGCCTGCATTAGTTAGACTTTGGATAATTGAGAAATTTTCATTGGCTGAGTTCTGGTTCATCATAATGTGTTGCTGACGTAAATGAAATCTTTAGCAGTTAAGCAAATAATAATGTCAAGTTCACTAATGAAGGGCACAGAAGAAATAAATCATTTCATTGAGCTTTGATCTTTCAGTTTGTGCACTGAGAGGATTAATATGAACTACGATAATTCTACTTTTTTTTTTTTTTTTGGTACAGGGGTTGAACTCAGGGGTACTCAACCACTGAACCACATCCCCAGCCCTATTTTGTGTTTTATATAGACAGGGTCTCACCGAGTTGCTTAGCGCCTTGCCATTGCTGAGGCTGGCTTGGAACTCGCGATTCTCCTGTCTCAGCCTCCCAAAGTGCTGGGATTACAAGCGTGAGCCACCGCGCCCTGCTGATAATTCTACTTAATAACCCCAAATCTCAGTGTCTTAAAACAATGTTTGGTTCATGGATCTTTGGGTCGACTGAGTTCTGATATAGGCTTCTAGGTGCTGGTGCTCTTCAGGATATGCCTCACAGTTTTCATTCTGCAATCAGTAGCAATTTAGGGCATGCCCTTCTTATGGTAGATGAGAGAAGTGCAAGAGGTCAAGCCAAATCATGCAGCACATTTTAAACTTCTGTTGCATAAAGTCTGCTAATATTCCATTGGCAAATTCACTTAGTTCACAAGAGCACTGGGACAGAAAATAAGCTGCCTTATATGATGGTCGTGATTTAGCAAAGGGGTATGGGTGAATAGTTATAATACTTATAATACTAGTTAAGAATTCAAATGATAATCTAATTTATGTTAAGGGCCTCACAAAGCTGGTAGAATTTATGTCCACTCATTTCTGTATTAACTGATGGGAATGGCTCACAATACACAACTTTTTGGTGACTTGGATGATGCTTATAATTTACTATGCAAACATCACCTGTAGAACTTACTACAGTTGTCCCATCTGCCATAAAGGTGACAGAGTTATGTAGCTACTTGGTGATCATAGGAAAGGCATTCTTAGAACAGGAAGCCAGAGACCTGTTGCTTTACCAAGACCATGAATCTGTCATCATCTTCAAGTCAGAAATCCATATTTCAGGTAAGATGTTCACAATTTTGGACTGCGGTCAGTCTCCTGGGAGTAAATCAAAAAGAAAGTTTGGTTGTGGTTCACTTTCCTCTAAATCTCACTCAATAATATTTGTAAGGATAAAGAGAACAGGATTTCCTGCCATGTTCATGTGCTGATTCTTTCTCTTGCTTATTCTTACCCTAATATACCAATTTGCTTTGAGGGGTTCAGGTGTCCATTCATTTTAATCTTTAAGAGACCTGCAATTTCATGCACTTACCAAAGAGTAAAAATTGGAGAAGTAATACACATATACACATTCATCTGCACAGTGCCCTGAATAGGCTAGAACTGGTGACATGATGGGACAGTATTCAGGCACTGTATACTCTGTACCATCTACTGCTCAGATCTGGGCACATGATGACTTCATTACTCTGGAAATTCTGGATTTCATTAGAGAACAAACATCTATAGGCCAACTGAAGGCAACATCTTTGAATCAGTCATTCTTAGTCTGCCCCAATTCCATTGAGGGAATCTGGATACTTCACTTTGTCTAGGGTTTTAGTTTGAAGCAGTACTCAATTGATTAGTTAACTATGGTCTTTGGTATTGATTTTTTCTTGGTTATTTGTTCATTTTCAACAAGCCATTTATTCATTAAACATATATTTATTAAATGTTTGTTGAATGCTTGATACTTTTCTAATACTGGGAAAGGGCTACTAAAATAGACAATATACCCCTAAGGTACTTACAATCTAATGGAGGAAGCAGAGAACAAGCAAACAAGAGCAAAATAGGTAATTTCAGAATGTGATAAGTACTATGAAGGAAATTATCAAGGTAATATAAAAAGGAAATGACTAATGGTGAGTGTGTATGCAAGGGGTTATCTTAGATTGGGTGCTCAGGACAGATTTCTAAGGGGTAATGACATTGATATTTGAGCTGAAGCTTGAGAGATCAAAATTGAGATAAGCATATGAGTTGCTGGAGAGAGAGCATCCTGGGCAGAGGAAATAGTGAGGGCAAGGGCCTTGAAGTGGGAAAGACCTTGGCACATTCAACAAGAAAATGAAAGGAACTAGGATGGTGGGAGCACAGGAAGCAGTGAGAACATGACAAGATGAGGTTGGAGAAACAGGAAATAGATCATGTTGGATGGTAGTGAAGGCTGAGGAGTTTGAATTTTATTCTGCAAATAAAGGAATGTTTTTGTAGTTTCTTTTTTAAATTAATATTTTCAATTCTATGATAAAATTCAGGAACTTACAAAAAGTAGAGAGAATATTGTAACAAATAAACAAATACACCCCAAATATCCAAGATAACAAATCCTAATATATTCACAGCATTTGGTTTAAATAATTCTCAGCACCTGGCAAGCTTGGTTCACAAATGCTTCCCATTCCCTCCCACAAATTATTTTAAAGAAAATTCCAAATACAGTTTTATCCATACTACTTAGACTTACTTCAGTATGCAGGATTCTTTGAAAATATAACTGGAATATTACTATTAAACAAAAAATAATTATTAAAACCATCAAATCTTGTAAATGTCTTTTTATATTTGATTTTGTTGAATCGAAATTCAAAATAAGTGAACAGACTTATTTCTAAAATCTATAGCAGCCCTCCCATCACTTAATTGCAGAAGAAATGAGGTTATTATTATTGATCCTATAGAATTTTCCACCTTCTGGATTTTGCTGCTGATATCCTTATAGTGACAGTTATATGCCCTGTTTTTTTTCAGTTTCCTGTAAACTGGCAATCAGATGTTCAAGTTTTTGGCAATAATTCTCCAGAGTGTGTAGTGAACTTCCTATTGCATCACTTCAGAAGGCACATGACCCCTGGCTGTGTGTCTTTTCTCCATCTTAAGATATATTAGAGGTTTCAGATGTTGTTGGTCGGATAAAATCAGTATAAATAGGGAGTGGCAAGCCATGATTTATGCTACAAAGACAATTCTGGCTATTATGGTGTGGAAGGATGGTTGGCAGGAATGGTAATAAAAATATTTAGCCTACTATCTTGCATGAACTCTGACCAGCCACAGAGGCCTGCAGATACAGCCACTGACTCTGTCCTGATTGTTGGGGTGGAAGCTTAGAATGCAATTCCAAGGTACTTGTAGTGGTACAAGATATGATGGTGACTTGAACCCAGGAGGAGGTAGTGGAGATGGAAGGTTGGATTCTAGAAGCTTTGGAAAGATCTAAGGGTACCCAGTGTGTGAGCTGTCCAAACTGGAGCTATCACTTCTTTTTAGCAATTGTGTACTTTATGGACTCCTGACTTGAATCCTATGCCAGATTTCTTAGGTTCTGATATCATGGCCCTAGAACAAAGCTTGATAATAAAAACGAAGAGGTTAATTATCTTATTCTTTTTTCTCAACATGGAAAACAGGAGGGTCAGTGTACCACTGAGGAGGAGAAAAACAAAAAGCAAATTCTGGATTTTTCAAAAAGAAAAATGTTTAAGGAAGCAAAATATTAATGTAGCTTGTGTTGTTTTGGGGGCAATTAGAAGGAGAAAATTTCATAAGCATCTGGACATTAATTTTTATGTTAACTCTTTGTATTTATTAAAACAAAGTGAATATCCTAAGTGTAAAATTTGCTGATGATATATCTCAAGCTGCTGTTTCCTGCTTAACTCATCTCTTAATAAAAAAAATGGTATGTCACCACAGTTACCTGCCTTTAACCACAAGTGAAGAACTAAGTTTTATTTCTTTGACAAAATGTAAGCACCAATGATATTCACTTTTTTTTCTGTTCATGTGTAACATCTTGGGAATGACCAATGACACTTTCCTACTGATAAAGAACACTTTTCATGGTAGTAGTAACCACAGGTTCGGTTGATTAGTCACATTATTACATTAGTAACATCTTTTGCTCTATACTCCACACAAGGAAAAAAGTGTTGAATGTAAAACCACAACCCCAGCTCTCAGTGGAAATGATAGTTCATTAACTATCTTGCTGCTGCTTCAGGGGCCAATTCTTGGTAAGAGAATTATCTTGAATGTGGTTTCCAAATCAATGGATAAAAGCAAGTTGTGGCAAAAATTATATGATTCAATTGCTCATATCACTTTAAAAATAAATTAAAATATGGTTATAAATTATATTAATAAGCACACATTGTAAATGATAAAAACTGATAAAAAGACCTTACATAAGAAATTGATTTGTGCTTCTAAATGTTATTGCAAATGCTGCTCTAAGTTATGGCAGAAATAATTTTGGTCCTCAAAGTATCAATTAAGAATTCTAAAAGTCTATATTGGAGAGTTATGATTATCAAAATAACCAAGATAAGTCCTGAAAAATAATAGAATTTAATTGAGTGCCTTCCAGAAAATCTAAATTTATCAAGTAGTTTGTAAAATTTCATAAACATTAGTAAAACAAAATATATTTAAGAATAATGTGAATAAAATTATGTCACTTGCTGGTAAATGGATGGAATTGAAGAACATCATGCTAAGTTAAACAGCCAGACTCAGAAAGACAGAGGTTGAACGTTTCCTCTCACATGTGGAAGCTAGAGAGAAATAAAGACTTTTTAAAAAAGGTAGATATGAAAACAGAAGGGAGAACAGGTGGAGAAGAGGAAAGGGATTGAGGGGGAGGGAGAAGGAGCAGGAAAGAAGAGGAAATACAGAACAAAACTGACCAAGTTATGCTATATGTATGTATGAATATATTACAATGAATTCATTCCATTTTTATGTGTAACTATAATGCACTAATTAAAAAATAAATAAATAGATGATCAGTAGAGTAGAGAAAGGGGACTGGGAGAGGGAAGAGGAGAGGGAAAGGGGAAGAACTGCATTTTGAAATGGAGCAAATTATGTTATATGTGTTTATGAATATGTCAAAATGAACCCTACTCTTATGTGTAATTATAATGCCCTTATAAAATCATAAAAACTAAGTGGATTTTCTGTTAACCATTTCTACACTGGCAAGGTATAATTTCTACAAATCTTGGGATAACTTTTTTCTCCTCAACTATCATTTCAAAGAAATCTTTTAGAAATAAAATTTCCTTGTATTTTTAATTTATATATAGTTCCTCTAAACATCTTCTCTGAGAGTATTGTAAAGATAAATTTTCAAATTAACCATTTTAAATTTGCTATATAACAGGACATTTTACTTCACAGCCTAAATTATGACTGTAATACCAAAGGTATTACCAATTACTAATATTCTGTAATGTGGATTTTTTAGTGCTTCCATCAGAGCAGCTACCAATAATAATGCCATCAGCAGAAATTTTAGGCGGATTGTGATAACGTTTTGAAGCAAGTTTTGCCTAACTCTCATTAGCATTTTTTTCCAAATAATAAATCAATACTTTGTTAAGTTATCCAACATTTTCATTTTGTATAATATTTTTGAAGGAGGACTTTCAAAGATAGATGACACAAGTTCCTACTTATAATGGGTTCACTCTATTTGTCTGAACTTTGGTTTCTTACTCCCTGAAATGAGTACATTCAATTCCGTCTCCTAGATTCCCTCAAAGCTCTAACATCTACTGGCTCCAGGCATGCTGGCCTGCAACCATGAATTGCATGGGTCTTATTCATTTCCCCTTTTCTCTCTGTGGTTTCCTTTTCTTAGGAACCTATGGCTCTATCTTTTGGTATTCATGCAGATGTAGACATCTTCTTCCCCAGGTGGTGCAGGAGCCCAGAGCTCCTTTGCTCCCATAATCTCTTGATAATCATTGGCAGGACTGAGGAGAGGACTCCTAGCAGGTTTTTTTTTTTTTTTTTTTTTTTTTAATATTCCCAGCTTCACCACCATTGTTGAGACCACCAGGGATAGTCCTATGATGTGCTTTATTCTTGTTTTAAGACAGATGTCTCAAGAAGCTCAGGTGACCCTTCAGCTCCAGCTTTCATTTCTCTAATGGCTCTGCATTTCCTTTTCCCTGGCTCCATGTCCTACCTGTATTAGCTTCCAAAACTCTTCCATTGTGTCCTCCAAACACACTGTTAATCACCAGCAAAATCCCTCATCTTTGTAACACTTTTTGTGAACTTCACCTTCTTCCTGTGACCCCTCTTCCAGTGACCTGCCTCCCTGGTACTTATTTCTTTATGTGACTGTCTTCTTTCCTTTTCCTCTTTCTACCCTTGGGCATGGAGCTAGAAGTAGTTCAAATGCCCTTCCTATGCTTCATCAGAGTCTGCATCACTCTCCCTCTCCTCTTCTAAAATTCCTTAGCTTCTCTCTGCTTCAAATATCACATCATCAGACTACGTCACCCACTAGTCTCTAGTGGTCATCACTGATTCCTCACTTCCTCCTCCTCATTCTAGACAGATTTTACCTACTGGTTCACTGTCACTCTCTCCAGTACCACTCCTGTTGGCTCCAATATCTACACATGCATAGTGCTTCAAACATGCTGGTCTCTCAATCTCATAATCTCCCTTCCATGCAGATCTTGTCCCTTATCTTACTTAATCAATTTTTCCCATGGACATGCCCATGAACTTGCCATATAACAACTGCCCCCATTTTCACATTATCTCAATTTCATGAATCCTATTCTATAATTTGCTACTATGTCCCCTTCAGAACCCACTCTAGCAATCATTCAACCCCAATGAGACTGATAATCCATTAATCTTAACATCTCCTCATTATGTGGCCCCCCCTTATGTTTTTACTTCCCTCATTATCCAGCCTAAATTCTATGGTCTATCATTTGACCTTCTCTTCCTTCCTCATGTTCTCCTGGCCAAATTCCACTCATGGCTAAATTCAACTCTCTGCTGCTATTTTGAGCTCTGTACATGGTGACAATTTAAGTTGTAAGTGGAACTTTTTTTTTTTTTTTTTTTTAACCCGGACTTGCATTATGAACTAAAGATATCAATTCCTGGCAAGTGCTAATAATCATCATCAATAACATCCTAGGCCACTCTCTGCTTGGAAGAATTCTAAATAAACTTCAACCCATTTATTCTTCATAATAGCACTATGAAATAGGTATTATCTTCTCTACCATTAAACTGAGGAAATTAAGGTCCTGAGAGTTTAAGAAATGTGACCACTGTCACAATAATAGTGAGGTTGGAGCAAGGATCTGCTGCAATTTCTAGGGTAAGTATTAACAGTTTGGATGTGAAGTGTCCCCAAAAAGCTCATGTTTGAGACAATGCAAGAAAATTTAGAGGTGAAATGATTGGGTTATGAGAGCCTTAACCCCATCAGTGCATTAATCCACCAATAGGGATTAACTGGGTGGTAACTATAGGCAGGTAGGGTATGGCTGGAGGAGTGGGGTCCCTGAGGGTGTGCCTTTATGGTATATATTTTATCCTTATTGAGCAGAGCTCTCTCTCTGCTTCCTGGGTGCCATGTTCCCAGCTGCTTTCCTCTGCCACACACTTCTGCCATGATGTTCTGCCTCCTCTGGTTCCCCAAGGAATGGAGCTGGCTGTCTATGGACTGAGACCTCTGAAACTGTGAGCCCCCAGATAAACTTTTCCTCCTTAAAATTTTTTGTGTCAGGTCTTTTGGTTCTCTGGCTCTCAGGTCTGGACTTAATTGTTATTCTATGTTAGCTTCTGATTTAGGATTCACTTAATAAAATACATAAACAAAACAAAAACAAAAGAGGAAAGGATAGGTAGATGTGTTTATGCAGTAATGTTAAGTGTGACCCATGAAGGGAGCCAGCAATCCAAGTACTATAAGCAGGCTCCCTGATGGTGGCTTCTTGGACTCAACTTCTTGTGTAGCCAGCATGAAATTCTTCATAAGCTCACTGTGCAGATCCTATGATGTCTCCTCTAGTTTCACCTCCACTGTTGAATGGAAGTTTTGTCCTTTTTCTCATGGTGGACCTCCATGAACACAGCACTTCTGTTCATTTTCTGCCTTTCTCTCACTCAGTTGCCCTAGGTAGGGACTCATCTGATAGCTGTCTGGGAGAGAAATAGGATGTGCATATCCCAGAACCTTCTGCTCTTCTCTTTTCCTTCTGGTGGGAGTTGGTGGGACCGCATGTAGAGAAGGAAAGTTCTGTTCTAGCCTCCCACCTCAACCCCTAGGGGCATGAAGGGTGTCCATGCTGTCTGGCTTGGTAAGTTAGGTTAGTTTCTAACCATTTTAGGATTCCCCTTTGCCCAGGATTGACACACATTCTAGTATCAGCTAGTATCAGTTTTACCAGTACAAGGATAATACTTGGTATTATCCAAGTAGTTGTCCAATGAAGCGGTTCTCTATAGCCATTTCCTCTGTAGCCACATGAGGTGGTTGCTGAAGAATGGCCTTACATGGAGAGCCAAGGCTAGCTCTGTCCTTGTACAGGCCACCAAACTATTACAAGGAGTTGATTTCAGTCTCCCTGTGATTAACTGCCCAAGGTGCCCCACCTTCAGCTTTCAACTTTGGTGCTTTTAATGATTGGCCCTTGAATTCCTACACCTGACTGCCTCTCAGGTGCCCTAGAAGCACTTCCTGGGAACTAAATCCTGCATATAGGATTTCCACTTAATATTTTCAGATCATCATTGACTATGTATTAACTAAAATCACCATGGATAAGACATTACTTAAAAAATTTTAATATGAATTTTCAAACAAGCTCACATTCACAAATTCTAGGAGAATATGAATTTTAATATGAATATGAAAAGTTTTGCTAAATAAGCACTGGAATCTTACCAATATATGTATTGCTATAATACCATACCCACTATTAGGCTAGAAAAATAGCATAAAGGTCATATTTAAAATTCATTCACTTGAAGCCAAATATTGTAAAGATTACCTTTCCAAATGCCTTCTGATTCCAGCTTGGCTTCCAGGAAGTTAAGGTCAACTCAACTGATCAACTGCTCTCTGCCATGAGATCCACTCCAGTTCTAAGGCAGCTTTTCTCTTTTCAGTTACTAAAATACAAAAGGACTGATTATTCTGTGTGTGTGTGTGTGTGTGTGTGTGTGTGTGCACACACATGCCTATGTGTGTATTTTCCTATCTGGATAATGGTGAAATTTGCCCTATGTAAAAGGGAATGAAAATAATATCTATTTCATAGAATTGCCTGAGAATTAAATGAGTTAATGCATGTAACTAGTATGTAGTGATCATTTATTAAGTAATTTAACAATATTTGTTATTATAATTTCTTGTTATAGGAAGGGCAATGTATCACTATTCCTTAAAATATAATTGCTAGAGAAACTGGCTATACGTGTATAAAGGGTGGTTGTACTGGTTCCAATAATGTCTCTCCAAAATTCATATTCTCTTGGAACTTGTGAATAATGAGCTTGTTTGAAAATGCAACCATTGCAGATATGATCAAATTAAGATAAGGTTGTTCTGGAGTAGCACAGTCTAATCCAATGATCGGTATTCTTAAAAGAAGAGAGATCAGACATGGATATACATAGAGGAAACTGGCCAAATGAAGATGGAGGAAGAGAGAGGAGTGATATTTGTTAAGACATCCATAGGATAATAATACAATAGCAAAGAGAGAAACTGGACCCTTCTTATCTGCAGAATATATGGTCCAATACCCTGAGGGGTGCCTAATACCATGGATAATGTGGAACTCAATATATTCTATGTTTTCCCCCTGTACATACATACATATACATATGCCATAGTTTGGATCTGAAATGTTCCCCAAAGGCCCACATGTTAAAGGCTTGATAACCAGATTGGCGCTATTGGAAGGTAATGGAAACATTAAGAGGTGGGGCTTAGTGGGAGAACTTTCGGTCCCTGGGCAAATGCCCTGGAAAGAGATAGGGATCTTGACTCCTATCTTTTTTTCTCCAGCCATGAGGTGGCAGTTTTGCTCTGGCACATGCTCCTGCCATAATGTGTTGCATCATCACAGGCCTCAAAGCAACAGGGCCAACCGATCATGGGCTAAAAGCTCCAAAACTGTGGGCCAAAATGAATCTTTTCTCCTTTATAAATTGATTATGTCAGGTATTTGTTACAGTGACAGAAAGCTAAAACACATATATATGATAAAGTTTAATTCATAAATTAGGCACAGTAATAGATTAGCAACAGTAACTAATAATAAAATATAATGGAACAATTATAACACTATACCATAGTACAAGTTATGCAAAAGCGATCCATATATCAACATATCTTATTGTACTTTGATCCTTTCACTTAAAGGAAGCATTTTATAGTTTCTCTTCATTATGTCCAAATTTTCATCCTCACTTCTTTTGCACTGTAGGGCCATTATTAGGTAAAGCAAGTGTTACTTGAACACAAGCACTGTGATAACTCAACAATCTGATAACCAAGTTGGCTACTGATCAATAGCTGGTAGCACACTGGGGGTGGATATGCTAGACACAGGTGATTCATATCCTGGACAAGATGAAGTGGGATGGTGCAAGATTTCAGCATGCTACTCAGATGGCATGTAAATTAAAACTTACAAATTTTGTATTTCTGGAATTTTCCACTTAATATTTTCAGATCATCATTGACTGTGTGTTAACTAAAATCATGGAAAGTGAAACCATGGAAACCTCTCAGAAGATGATGTACAATCAATAAACATATATATGAAGAAATGTTCAACGTCTCTAGCCATTAGAGAAATGCAAATCAAAACTACCCTCAGATTTCATTTCACCCCAGTCAGAATGGCAGCTATCCAAAACACCAGCAACAATAAGTGCTGGCGAGGATGTGGAGAAAAAGGTACACTTAAACATTGCTG
>PVHX01027994.1:0-18668 GCA_004024805.1 Geosciurus inauris | reverse complement strand
ATGGCATTTGTAGGCAAATGGATGGAATTGGAGAACACTATGCTTAGTGAAGTAAGCCAATCCCAAAAAACTAAATGCCGAATGTTCTCTCTGATTAGTGGATAAGAATACATAAGGGGGGGTGGGAACGGGAAACATAGGAGAAATGCAGGAACTCTAAACGTGGTTGGGGGAGGTGGGAGGAAGGAAAGGGGAATGGACATAGTAATGATGGTTATTTTAGATGGTCATTACTACCCCTGGCACATCTATGAAGACTCTAATGGTGTGACTTTATCTGGTTTGCAATCAGAGAAATGGAAAAACTGAGCTCTGGTTATGTACTATGACTTGAAATGCATTTAAATAAAATAACTAAATTAAATAAATAAATAAATAAATAAATTCCAGCTGTTGTTATTTTCCTATTTGTTTACAGCTCAAGGAGGATATTTAGGGGACAGATTCAGATATGATAGTAATTATTGTGAAGGAGCTGTTGAAACCAGGGGATGGAGTGGTAGATAATATCTCTTAGAAAACTTATTGTAAAATGCAAAGAGAGAAGAGCTAAGACACCACATGAAGTTTAGCCTCCAGGAAGCAGGCAAAAACACAATAATTCACAAAGAAGAATACAAAAAAGAGTGGTTATAGATAGATGTGGTGGCATACACCTGTAATTCTGGTGATTTGGGAGGCTAAGGCAGGAGGATCACAAGTCCAAATCCAGCCTCAGCAACTTAAAGAAAGCTTCAGCAACTTGGTGGGACCCTGTCTTGAAATAAAACATAAAAAGGGCTAGTAGTGTTACTCAGTGGCAAAGCACCTCTGGGTCTGATCCCTGGTAACAAAAAAGAGAGTGGGGTGTGTTATGCCAGAGGTATATCACGATGTGGAATCAATATGAAGCATTGTGAGAAGTAAGGGAAAGTCAATAGTACAAACTGTTAGCAACACAAGAGGCAAAGAAAGATTAATTGGGGTAAATTCAGGTTCACTAATTTTAACAAAGTGAAAGTTATTTGACATCTCTAAGAGGGTTCCCATGGATCAGGCAGCAGAGTACACTAAAGTGGTAAGAAATGAGGAAGATAGAGGGCTCAGACTATCCAGATGTCTATGTATAAATTTGGCTGAAAGAGAACGGCAGAACATGAGAGTGTTAAGAGGGACTGATTTTTTTCTTATTTCTTCCATTCTCTTTCCCTCTCTCTTTCTTTTTAGTTATTTTTTTTCTAAAAGATAAAAACTGATGGAACTTGTTCATAAGCAGAGAAGTGGCCAGGGCACAGGTTTGTGTTGAAGAAGAGAAGAAGGACAGATGATGGAATGAGTAGGGCCTGAGGAGGAGAAAGGTGATCCAAAGGTAAAGGGATTGGCCTTCATTGGTCTAGACACCAGAGAGAAGAGTATGTATGGATATAAGGAAGTGTGTCTCATATCTTTTACCCTCCAGAGCTCAATAGGGAAGGAGGTCGGTTGCACTTGACATGTGGCAGGTCTCAGGAAATGACAAAGTAAAGAAGACAGGAAAATTGTGGAGAAATAAGCTGCTGGAATAGAAATATTTTATGTATCACATGAATTTCCTGAGGTACAAATGATACAGCCTGGTATTGGGACTGGGGAATGAGGGATGTGAGGATGTACAAAGCCAAGACTGTGTGAAGAGGTGTGTGTGTGTGTGCATGCGTGCATGCACATCTGTGAGTGAGCATGTGTGCAAGCGTGCATCTGCATGTGTACATATGTAGCTGGATTGGTAAGGCATTAACTACAAAGTGGCAACCAGTAATTAACTTGAATTAGTTCTAGTTCTTCCCCTCCTGAAAAGGTGTTGTTTCCTTTTAATCGGTTAGTACCAAGACAGCTGGAACGAAGCAAGACTGAGATTGAATGATTGATGGTGCCACTCCTACTACCTCCTGTCTCCCCTCCTCCCCACTGTCAGCCTAATTTAGGTGAAATCTCACTAGCAGTCAAATCTCCCTAGCAAATGATCTTTGCCAATTCTCACATTCCTATCCCCAGCTTCAATTAGAGACCCCAGCTGCCAGCCAGATGAAAAACTATTTATTAGGAGGGAGGAAGCTTGTCTGGCATGTTCTGGAAGGCTGTTTTCAGTGTCAACAGCTCAGTAACTCCCAATGGAGAACTGCCTAAGCAATTGGAGATACAGGCTTGTGCCTTCTGGGAGCTCAGCTCTTAGTGGAGAATAAAGGCAGACAAGACAAGAAATCGTCAAAATTGTGCCTGCCAAGAGGGCAAAGGCTAGCCTTAACCTTATATAAAAAGGAATCACCTGGGCTGAAGTTGTGGCTCAGTGGCAAAGGACTTGCCTCACACAAGTGAGGCACTGGGTTCGATCCTCAGAACCACATAAAAATAAATAAACAAAATTAAGACACTGTGTCCATGTATAACTAAAAAAAAATATTTTAATAAAAGGAATCACCTCCAGGGGCTTTTTATTGAAGTGTGACTTTGCCTCTGTCTCAATTTTCCTCCTCTCTTCATTGACTTGGAGCAAAACAAAATTCACACTCATGTCCTCAAAGTCCAAGTATAAAAGAAAAGGAATGAAATGTTACCAAGGATCTGCTTGTAGCCAGGTTCTGTTTTAGGTACTTTTGGAGCATATTAGTGACACAGAATCAAGACATTTGGACTCTCCCAACGTTGTTTTTCTTGTCTCTAAGTTGATGACACATAGTTTTGCTAAGAAGATTTTACTAGTGTAGTTTTTCTTTAATCAAACACTCAATAATGTTTTCTATATTCACTTTATAAGTGTCAATTCATTTAATCCCCATAACAATCCAGCCAAATAAATTCTGTTGTTACAGATGGTAACAATGAGGTTTCAGGAAGTCAAATGATTTCTCTGAAGTCATAAGTTAGCAAATCACATTGCTGAGATTTGAATCCAGACTATCTTGCTTTACTATTCATGTTCTTAGCTACTATGCTGTGAAGTATTATGAGGCACCTAGCACAGTACCACCACATTATAGGCACAAAATAATGGTGACTCTCCTCTTCTTCATTTTTAAGAATTTCACTGAAATTCCTACTGCAATCTCCATTTTTTATAATCAAGAAAACTGAAGCTCAAAGAAGTATAGTAACTTGCTCAAGGAGGCACTGCTAATACATAAGGAATCTGAAATTTGAACCCAGGAACAATTGGCTCCTGCATGCATTTCCCTCCACTAGGCGGTACAGGAACCACTGAAGTGCAAGTGGTTCTAAACCACTGATAGGAGGTGCTTGATTAAGAATGATCTTCCCTCATGTATAACTAAAAAGCACAAATAAATTCTTTTAAAAGGAATGATTTCACTTCCAAGCCACTTACTAGACGGAAAGGTTTCCACCTAGTTGCCAAGAGGGCCCTGAACTTTTTACAACCATTTAACAGATTTGGTGGCTGGTAGAAGCAGTCTCAAAATTCCCACAATCTTCAGGAATCCCAGCTATCAACTGTCCCTCCATGGGAGGCTCTACACAGGAACAACCTAGCACCTATTGTACCTTGTAATCTTTTTGCACATTTGGAATTCTAAAGTAAATGGTTACCACCACCTTCATCATCATTATCACCATCTTTGGATTCTCAGAAAGCCAATCAACTTCTTCATAGCTACCATTTATTAAATTCTTTGCAGGTGCTATTCAAGATACTTTCCATGTATTATTAGGTCATTCATCCTCAAAACAATGTTATCAGGAAAGGACTATTATTATTCCTCCTTCACAGGTTAATAAATGGAGGCCCAGAAAGGGTAAGTAACCCAAAGGCATGTGGCCCTGAATTAACAGCCTTCCCAGAGTTCACCTCATTATAAAATATCATTAATTATTATGGGAAAGCTAAAGGCATAACAGAACAGGAAACTGGACTTTAAGAGCCAAACTTCTAAAATTACATAACTATGCCCTGTGGAGTGAACTCTTACATTCAATGTAATAGTAAGACATCTCTGGCACAAAGCATTCATACAATTCATTGCTCCTCGGTCAAGCTTCTGAAAAGAAGTTTCCAGACTAGGTGATTCCCAGATTGGAAGGCAAATATGTTACTTGTGGATTTGCTCTTAATTTACTATGTGACCTTATGCAAGTAATTTCCCCTCTCTGGGCCTCATCTGTAAATGGTACATGATAATAAATATTCTACTAACAGTGCAGTGTTGTCAATGCAAGCAAATGGGAATGTTAAAGGTGTTTTAAGTGTCAAGTATTTTACCAATGATAACTGTCCTTACTTTTCTTAGTCCTGCTCCCCTCCTGTTCCTTTTATTTGCCCCCATCCCCTTTGTCTCTTTTCACTCTATTTTGTTCTTTTAGTTCCCTTCTTTACTTCCCTGTAATCAAGTCTTGGGCTTACCTGCAGCACTGCACTTATAGGCAAAAGGAACACAGTTCAGAGATGGACAGACTTGAGTCTGAACTGGCTTTCCCCTTCCAAGTATTTTGCTGGGCAACTACTTGACCCTTTCTGAATCTGTTTTATCATCTATACAAAAAAAACAAACATTGAGACGGTCAATACAGATTTTTAACTTGATTGAATTAAGGAGACTTTTGGGTGAATTGATGAGGGTGTTTCCAGATATTATTGACATGTGGGGCAGCAAACTGAGAGGTAGCCCCACCTTAAATGTGGGGCACTGCGGCTCAATGAACTAGGGGTGTGGTAATAAGGAGGGCAAAGAAGGAGGAAGCCAAAGCACATGCAGACACTGTTTTTGCTCTCAGGTGGGTGCTTGGCTTGCTGCTTCAAACACCTGAGGACATCAGACACCAGCTCCTTCATTCTTCCAAAGTGAACTCTGACCAAATGACTCTCCAGGGAGTTTCTCAGGCCTCCAGTCCTAAAATTGGGCTGCATCATTGATCCCTCTTCTTCTGAGGCCCCAGCTTCTGGAACTAAACAATTACTCTTTCCTCCAGCTCTCCAATCTGCAGAAGGCCATTGTGGGACAATCCAGTTGCTGATACTGTAAGTCAATCTAATAAATCGCTCTTTATAATCATATATAAACAGAACCTGTTATTTTCCTCTAGAGAACCCTGATTAATATGGATATTGTATCACCTTCCTTGCAAAGATGTAGGCAGAAAAATGTGGTAGATTGCCTTCAAATATTAAAATAATTCTTCCCATCTTTAACATGCATGCAGCTCCTCCCATTAAAAGGAGAAGTCTTTTTTTCCCACTTTTCCCACCTCTTAAATCTGAGCTGGCCTTGTGACAGTTTGATCAATATGGTACTGTTACAGTAGTGTTGCTGTATGACTTCTGATTTTATGCCAGAAAAAATGCCTTGCAGCTTTGGGTTTCACCTTCTTAGAAGCCAGCTGCCTGGTGGAAAGCCTCATTACTCTATTGCACAGAGAAGCCATATGGAGAAAGAGAGACCCTGGAGGATAAAAGACAAGAAAAAGAGGATAGGCATTCAGCCTATAGCTATTCCAGCCACCCACAGCTGAGGTGCCAGATGACGGTATAGCCATCTTGGATCTTCTGGCCTCAGCCAAGCTGTCTGAAGAGTGCATGGAATAGAAGTTAACCATTCTCAGTCAATCCTGCTCAAAATATAGGATCATGAGCAAATAAATGGTGGTTGTTTTAAGCCAGTACATTTTGGGGTACTTTGTTTCACAAAAAAATAAGATAGAATAAATGATATAGTAGTGCCCATCCAAGTGGTTCTCACCAAGGCCTATACTTGCTAAGATGTATCCCCATTTACACAGATGAGTGCCCTCCCTTTGCCTAGTGAGCCTGGGCCATCTAGTAAACAGGCTTATAGCAGAATAAACCATCAGGTGGTTAAGTAAGGTCAAGCAAGATGAATATTTATTTTGACTGGTTATCTCATCTACCTGATCTCAGAAGCATAGGGAATAAAAGGAAATTAACATTTATTGAGTACTTATTATATACCTGACATTTCTCATAACAGCCCTCTGAAGTAGGTGCTATTATTTTCCCCATTTCCAAATGAGGGCAATGAGGTACAGAGGGTTTTTTTTTCAGTAGTTAGGCTGTCTGGGAAGCACTAAGACAGTTTAACAATAGTGTAGTAAAGGAAGACTTTGGGATCAATAGTCACATAAGGAAAGAGACAAGGCATGGGGATGAAATTGGAGATGCTGAACTGTGATGCAGTCATAATGGCCCCCTCAGCAACTCCTCTGAAGAGCTCTAAAGCTGGGATGCCCCTTAGTTCTCCTCTATTGTGTCCCTATAGGGGACCAGGACTTTACATCCCTGCATCAGTCACTAGATATCTAGTCCCTGATTTCAGGTAAGAGTTATTTCAATAATTTTCATCATCAAGCATTTCCAAAGGGAGAAATGTTAAAAGACAAAGAAATGATCATGGAGAAGAAGTAGAAAAAATAAGCTCTGGAGTCAGACAAATCTGGTTTCAAATCTTGAAATATCCTCTTTCCAGCTATTTAATTCTGGATAAGTTATTTAACATTTCTGGGGTTGTTTACTTTTTTGGAAAACTACAATAAGAATACTTAGCTTGTAAAGTTTTTAAAATCAAGAACAACCATTTGTATAAAATATCTAGAATACAGACCTGGCATAGAGTAGGTGCTAAATAAATGAAAGTTGTTATAATAATTGGATAAATTATTGTGCTGTGACATCTGGCTTTCTCATTTGTAAGCTGGAGTGAATAAAAGCAAAGGCCACCTAGAAGTATAAATGGTATTAAATCTTCTGTATTATCCAGTACACAGTAGGCACTCAGTCAGCATTTACTCCAATGAATGAATGTTTATTTAAAAGAATCTTTACGACAACACTCTTACTTTCAAAGAGCAGAGGAAACTTTTATATTATTAACACACATACTGTGGCAATAAAACTACAGTTAAGGAAAGAAGAAAAAAATATCCCCCCTCCACAGCCAGGGACTGAGACCTGGGGCTAAAACTGTTTTTCAGATAGCCAGCCCCCAGCTGCATTCATTAAGTCCAAGAGTGACTTAACAAGAAGACATAGCTTTGGTGGAGAGAGGAGCTGTGGGGCTTGGGAGCTCTGTGCCTTTTCTTTTAGGAAGGAAGGCCACCCATACAGTCCATAGGAAAAGGGTGGCCAGAAGCTGTCCTGAGCTGAGGGTGCTTTACAGAAGTGGACAGTACAGGAGATGGAGAGATGAATGGAAGGGAAGCCCTACCGATGTGCATGTGTAAAGTGATTAATACTCACTTGAATCTAAATCCACTCCTCTCCTCTCAATGATACACCATCAAACTGATTCCAGAGTAATGGCTTTGAACAGAAGCCAGTCTAAATGTCAACCTGGAGTCCCTCAGCCTAAGGCAGCCTCTAGAGCGGAGGTCTCAGCCCCAGTGTCTTAAGCAGTGAATTAGGTAAGACTTATAGAGTGGGTATTGCTCCCTAATTTCACTGTGGCAAACGTCTACTGATTTTCAAAGACAGGAGGTATGGAGGAAAGACCCATAGATCTCAGGATGCCCAGACTGGCCTGGTACCTGAGATGTTTAGTATGTATAAGAGACTTGAATGGGACAAGTTATAGAATAACAGGTAGGCCTCACAAATGAATATATAAAAGGAAGGCTTGTTCAAGTTACCTCTAGGCCTTAAGGATGAGGGTGGGATACATGCACCCAGCCTGTTAGGAAGTCCAGCAAGAAGACTGTTGCCCCTTCAAAGCCTAAGGCAAAAAAGT
The DNA here is from genome assembly GCA_004024805.1 of Geosciurus inauris. Taxonomy (NCBI): domain Eukaryota; kingdom Metazoa; phylum Chordata; class Mammalia; order Rodentia; family Sciuridae; genus Geosciurus; species Geosciurus inauris. The sequence goes on along the minus strand of PVHX01027994.1, from coordinate 10,962 downwards.
ACAGGGAAGAAAAACACTGAAGCATTTTCCTGAAATAAGATACAGGCCTACCCCAACCCTCAGAAACTACATGTCCTCAGGTTCCAGGCCTCAGGAACATGAGACAGAGAACTACATCTGGGCTCCTTGCCCTCCCCTTAGCTTCAAACAAGGGCAGAGGTGGAAATGTGGGTGGGAGAGAAGGGATCATGAGACATAGTCATTAGCACCTGAACCACATCTCTTCCTAAACCAGAAATCCCAAGAGCAGAAAGAAAGAAGTAAAATGAAAGAGGGGTTGTGCTTCTGCCACATTAAATAGGAGACAGTGGGGGTGGGGAAGGGTGTTTTCACATTAGGACATCTATCACTCTGGCCAAGGGGAGGGTTTATGATCAGCACAGCTCCACATGTTTTCCCTCTCTTCATTCATCCTGCTTCCGCTTAGGCTTTTTGGGGTTTCGGGACCGACTCTTGGCTTTGCACAGAGGGCATATAGGTGCATTCCGGTGAATTTGCTGATGACATGACAAACAGGCCTGGTGGGGGAGCAAAGAAGGAGGACAAAGAAAGAGGATAAAGAAAGTTAGTGGTCAGATTTTTCTAGGCCATGGCTCAGACTTCTAATACCCAGGGGCCCAGAAAGCAATCATGATTTCCCATCAGAAGATAATAGTAATCATTAAGACCCAAGTAGAGACCAGTGCTCTTAGAGACCATAGAAGATGAGAGTAAAGGATTAGAGAGATCAGATTAGAGAGGGATGCTGAGAAAATATATACAAAATGTGGAAATGAAGCAAACATATAAATAAAAAAATATGTGCCCATAAATCATTTTAAAAAGCAGGCAGCAGTTCAGACTTGGACCATAAGCTATAGTTTGCTGGCCCCAACTCTAGAACAATGTTTCTTTGGTTGACTATTTACTATTGATGATGTTACATTGATAAGGTGCAAGTAGTTTTTGTCCAATAGAGAAACAAATCAGTCTTTTCAGAAGAAAAGGTAACCATAAAGATCACAGATTTATTGCCCTGGAGAACATGAACCAGTTCTGTAGCTAACTTGGTAAATTTATGTCAGCATCCCTTTCCTTTGTTGATTATATAAATATGTTTCTCAAATGCTCTTGGAAACTGTTTTGTAATTCTGTTAGCTCCCACATTAATGACACATGCTCACTATATATTTGTATAAGAGTTGTATTTCTAAATTTAGAAAAGTTTACTTTAGCAAAAGCCTAAAATCCTCCCTGCATTCTAATTCCTCTGATAATGAGGAACAACAAACCAGTGGGGCCAACAGAACAAATCTTTGTGTGTGCCAAGGTGTTTAACGAAGACCCACAATAAATTAGACCAAATTCCCAGACTCAGCATTCTATGGCCTTCCATAGGAAGATATATTGCTTCCTCCAAAGCTGCTCCCTAGCTCACTCACCTTCATAGGTGGAGGCTGTTGCCTGAAGGTAGCCGTCTGTCGAGTGTCCTGCTTCCTAGCCACTTGAAGTTGTTGGGCAGCAGCAGCTGCAGCGGCCAGGGACTCAGGGATGGGGGGCTCCTGAGGCTCTGTCTGCCATTCTGCTTTCTGCTTCTCAAAGTAACTTTGAGGATGAGAAACATTGGCTGGATCATTCTGAAAGCAAGGAGAACCTTGCCCCTCTTAAAGACTTCACAGCATAGAACCAAGAGTTGGACTGTGGCTCACTCTAGAAAGTTCCTATACGTTCCTTTGCACAAAGCTATTTCCCTGGGTACCAGGCTCATTATCTATTAGGAAGGGTAACCCTTCTGCTCCTTGGCTCTGACAGACTCAGATGATCAAGAAATCTCTGAGCTAGCAAGGTTATTAAAGAACATTTAGTCCTATTCTCCATCCTATGCTCATTTTCATTATTCTTATTATGTTTACAAACTTGTAAGAATAGGGAGCTCACAACTTCCACACACAATCTGCTCTACCTTTAGGAAATGTTTCCTTTGACTGGGCTGAAATCTGTCTCCCTTTAAGGTGCGCGTACTTCTTAACTTTTGGATTTTGAAATGAAGTCCCCAAGCTAGTCCCCAGAAACCAGGAAAGCTATTTGTGTTTCAAAGGTTTATGGACACCTCTTCTAGACCCTAACTTGGAAAGTAATCTCTTAAGAGTAATAGAAAAGTCTTGTATTGTCAAAATCACACAAAGAATTTAAAAAAATCATCTAATAATTCTAGTCTAATCATCCTTCTTCTGGTATAACAGCCCACCACAGAGACTTGCTCAAAATCATGCAATGAATCAGCCACTGACGAACCCAAGCTCGGTATCCTGACTTTCAGGCCAGGCTTTGTGTGTATGCACATGCCTGTATGAGTGTGTGTGCACTTATGTGGTGTGTTGTAGGGACAAGGGCAGGCAGCTTACTCCAAGGAGAGCTTCTCTTCCTCTTCACACAAGTCAGGAAGCCTCTGTAGGCCCAGAGTCATGCGTAGGGCATCCACATGCTCCTTCAGTGGCTTATACTCATCATGCAGGCGCCGGGTAGACTCTAGCAGCTTGTTTAGGTCATTCTCAGATTGTTTGATAGTGTTTTCCATCTGCAAAGCAGAATACAGTAGGCCCAGAGAAAAACATCCCAAAGTTCTGAGAGTCACTTTTAAACTCAGTGGATACTAGCACAGGCTCCAGAGCCAGACCAATCTATGTTCAAGTCTTCAATCTGTCATATCCTTTCTACAATGACTGGTCAAGCCTCAGTTTCTTCATCTCTATGATGGTCATAGTTTAATATTGAACATGTCATGTAGTCTTGGTGAAGATTCAATGATCAAATTCATACAAAGCACTCAACACAGGGGCTAAAAGAGCAAAGGCTCAATGAATGATAGTTATTGCGGAAACATATCATCTCAGAGCTGGATGGCCTTTAGAGTCAATTTTAGTTTACCCTACCACCATTTTATAGGTCAGAGAACTGAGGCTCAGAGAGAAGAATGAATTTCCCTTAGGGAAATACTTCTTAGGGACAAAGTCTGCATAAAGTTTCAGGGCTTCTGTCTCCAAGACCAATGATCTTTCTCTAGAAAAGCCTCTAGATCCATGATTCTCAAAATGTTGATACCAGATCATTAGCATTAGTATAATTTGGAAACTCAGGAACGCAAGTCTCAGGCTCCAACACAGACATATGGAACTAGAAACTCTGGGGCAGAGTCCAACAATATGTGTTGTAACAGGCCCTCTGGGTAACTCTGATGCTTAAGTATGAGATCCACTGGCCTAGATTTTCAGACCCTCTCTGGAAAATATCTTATTCATTTCATTGATTCTGTATCTTTGGTTAGCTGGCAGAAAAACTGCCAATTCCTCATGAGATTCATAATCCTATGATCTCTGACACAGAAAATTCCAAGTTCCTACCTCATTTATGTGTCTTTTAAGATCCTAGGTCTGACAGCATGAGGAAATAAGTACTGCCACATAAATGTCTTTCCCCAAAGCAGAAATTTAGCTCCTTCAAAAGTAAATTTTTAAAAAGTAACTATTGTCATAGGCTCTAAGAATTGGAAAGGACCTTACAGGTCAGCACCTCCAACTTTTTTCCCAGTGAAGGAGTCATCAATACAACAGCTCTAATTCTGCTTGAATAATTTCAAAAGAGAGAAGTTTATCAATTTAGTAGATAGTTAATTTTCCAAGTTCCAAAGTTTCCAGAGGAGAAAGTCTAATGAGGGAGCCCCACTGTAATAGGCAGTCAGGAATGATTTATTTGTTCTGGTTGGAAGCTCTGGAGCACCTTGAGCATACTCCAGAGGCAGGTGACTACTGTACGTTTTCTGAAGGATAGCTCTTAACCCTCAAGACTCCCAAAGTAAGAGCACCTCAGAGCTGAAAAAGCCCTTGGAGATTATTGAGTTTTTCCCATAGTGCAGAGAAAAATTGAGACAGAGAGATAAGACTTGTCCAGTAACATACAGTCAGTCAATAACAAAGCCTGTACTCATCCCCCAAATCCTGGATTCTTCCACCTCACCACAACCTGATGATTGCTCCTCCAGGGTGGCCATGGCTACATCTAAAGAGATGCCACAGCAATCACTAATACCTCTTCCTTAAGGGGCCCAGAGGTAGGCTCCAGGCAGCCAACCACATACCACATTGATGTCAGCATGGATTAGTCGGAGTTCCTCTACATGAGCCATCTTCTCCTGTAGCAGGAGGTCCATCTCCTGTTTGTATTCTTTCAGGTGCCTCTCCTCTGATTCAAGTGCCTCAAACTCAGCCTTCAAACGGGCCTTGATCTTTTCCATTTGCATGGTCTTGTTTCTGAAATCCCCCAAAAGCATTAAACAGGCCATCAAAAGAAGGAAGGAAAATGGAGATGGAGGACAGAGTTAGGTCCTGAGCCAGGGCTTTCTTTTTAAGTCATCTTTCCAAATGTCCCTTTCTCCAGGCAGAATCAACCACAAGCCATCACCCCAAAATGTAGGAGATACTTTCTTTCAAAATGAAAGCTCAGTGTGTTTAAATATAGTTAATTTTGTTCCCTTGGGGTACTTGCAAACATGAATCAGGTTTTGGCTATTAGCTAGATTCAAGGGGGAACACTACTGGCATTTAGGGGATATGGGCCAGAAATGCTAAATAACTTCTCAATGCACAGGAAAATCCCACACCACAAAAAACTCCCACCCAAGATGCCAACAGTGATCTCTTGAGAAACTATAGAGAGGTACTGTCCAATAAGCTTTCTACAGTGATGGAAATGTTTTGTATCTATACTTTCCAATATGGTAGCCCTATGCACATATGGCTAGTAACACTTGAAATGTGGGTAGTGTAACTAAGCAACTGAGTTTTGGATTTTTTTTTAATTTTAATGAACTGAACTTTAAATTTAAAGAATCACACATGACCAATGGCTCTCAGACATCACAGCACACCCATCAATTTTAAAAGAGAAAGGGGAAAAGAGTTATTGTGGGTCACTTCTCTAAAACAAAAGAAAAAACACAAAACCTTTTTGTGGTTGCCAATTGTACAACCACTGGCTCAATCCCATACCTGGATGTTTATCCAAAGGAAGTAACTCAAACAAACATAAAGTTAATACATAGACATGTGTTGTCTGGGCTATGGGCAAAACTGGAATATTTGACAGTCATTACACTACCCTAAAGTTACAATTTCAAAATAAATATTCATGTGATTAAAGAAAAAAAGGAACTGGAGAGATTTAGTTTCAAGGGCCTTTCAAATCATTTGAAGCCTTACATGGGAGGGATACAAACTTTGAAAGGAGGACCCACTAAGCCATGCTGTTGTCCTATTACTGGCCCCCTATTCCCTGGTTTTCAGGACCTGCCTAGCCATTAGCCCTTTACACTTATTTGGCATCTCTTTTCTTCTGCCTCAGTAGCTGGCCTTCCCCTCAGTTCCAGACTATCCCAGGCATGCTCCAGCACCATGACCTGGCCTCAGGTTTCTGGTATCAGCCAGCTTCTGTCTGTAGTCCCTCTCTCCTTTTTGGCACTGCCTGAGGCTCTTGCCTCCTTCAACAAGTGCCTGTCAAGGACACAGAACCACAGAAAGAACTGTTAGGTGCATATAATAATGGGAGTTTTTCTTTCTATACTCCATTTTTTTCTTTGTGAGTTATTATTTTGTTTTTACTATAGAAAGCAGTATTATCCCATTTGTAGAGAAGGAAATTGAGATTCAGGATAGTAACTTGTCTAGGACTACAAAGTTAGTAAATTGGGTGTTGGAATTTGAATGTAGGCTCTCTGACATCAAAATCTACATATGACACTACCACACACTGACTTTGACTGAGGTTACCAGGCTGAAGTGCATAAACATACCAAAGGTTTTTGTATAGCTGCTCAACTGTCTTGCAGAAGACCGTTACTGATTTGTTTTGGTCAATTATTTATTTAGATCCTCTCCTATCTAATTTTGCTTACTCCTACCCCAATTTTACAGATGTGAAAACAGATTCACACTGGTATCATTTCTTACCTGAATTCGTATAGCCAATAAAGGCAATGTTGGGCCAATACCCCATTTCTGCAGGCAGAGTCATATTGTGAAAGGAGACTCAAACCTGGGTATAAATCCTAGCTTTGCCTTGACAAGCTATTTGCCATCGGTAATTAATAAATAAATACAATTACATTATTTTTGGTTTTTTTTAGTTGTAGATGGACACAATGTCTTTATTTTATTGCTTTGTATGTGGTGCTGAGGATCGAACCCAGGACCTCACTCATGCGAGGCAAGTGCTCTACCGCTGAGCTACAATCCCAGCCCCTACATTTTAACTATATAGCATACTTACTATGTACCAACACTAGAAATTTTATGTGTATAGTCATTAAACAAATACTTCTTGAACACCTATCATGTGACAGGCACAGTACTAGTTGCTAGGGATTGAGCAGAGAACAGGACAATATATATAAACAAGGGGCTTCATCAACCCTGAATATATGGTTATATATAAAACCATATGATGAACAGTAGGGAAGAGATGAAGAATGTAATAGAAGGATAAAACAAAGAGCCCTAACATAGTCTGAGGGATACTGTAGAGTCGAGGATGCAGTCAGAAGGTTCCCTAAGAACCCAAAGATGTGATATCTAAGCTAAGTCCTCAAGAATGGAATAGAGGCAGACACAGTGAAGAGCAATCCAGCAGAGATAATAGCATAAATAGTAGTAGCCCTAGAACAGAAAAAATGACACATTAAAAAACTAAACAAAGACCAGTATGGCTGGACTATCTACTGCAAAAAGAAGAGGGACCTAGATGAAACTGCGGAGGCTGGCACAGGTCAAAAGAGTTGGAAACTGGGAATGAATTAGGACTTTTTTCCTCAGAGATAGGGGGATCTTAGAATTTTAAACAGCAGCAAAGTGACATTATCTAATCATCATACCTTGCTTCTCTCAGCTTTGGCTTCCTCACCAATAACACCTACTTTACAGTTTATGTGGTGATGATTACATGAGCTAACACATGTAAATTTCCCAAATAGATTATGTGGCACATAGTGGGTAGGCAACAAATGATAGTATCCTTTCCTCTCAATTCTGTCCAACTCTTCTACCATGGTTATTTATCTCCTTCACCACAGTGGTTTGGACTTTGTTAAAAAAAGACCTGGAGTGTGTTTGTGTGTATATGTGTGTACACACATGCACATTAATGTATGTACATATACCAGTATGATTATTTAGGAATATTATTAGTTACTAAGATTAAAATAGCAATCATTAGCATAAGCAAACTTATAATGTCAATACAAAGATATTTTATGAAGCCAAGTCAAGCCTTCCTAATTTATTTTTTTTTAAATATTTATTTTTTAGTTGTAGGTGGACAGAATATCTTTATTTTATTTTTATGTGGTGCTGAGGATCAAACCCAGTGCCTCTCGCGTGCTAGGCGAGCACGCTACCACTGCGCCATAACCCCAGCCCCTCCCTAATTTATAATCAATTCAATTACGATGGCAACAAATGTGGGGAGACATTTGTTGAAGTCAATAATATCAAACTGTAAAAGTCATTATTAAGTTGAAGAAGTTCCCCTCCATTCCTCATTTTCCAAAATGTTTTATCATAAATGTGTGCTGAATTCTCTTGATTGTTTTATTTTCATCGATTGACATGATAATGCAAATTTTCTTCTTTAACCCTGGTACCATAAGTGACACTGATTGATTTTTGAATAACTAACTGGCTAATGAGTTAGTTGCATCTCTAGAATAAACCCAACTTGTTAATAGTGTAAAATTCTTTCTATACATTGTTAATTATATTTGCTAACATTTTGATAAATATATTTGCATCTATATTCATTATGGATATGAGACTGTAATTTTCTTAGACTTTCTTTGCTTGGAGTTGATATCAGGGTAATAAGAACTTTAGAAGATGAAATGGAAAGTTTTCTTTACACTGCTAATTTCTGGAAGAGACTGTGAAGCACTGGTGTTAATTCTTTTTAAAATGTTTGGAAGGATTCTCCAGTGAAACCATCTGGAGCAGAGATTCCATTTTTGAGAGTTGTTAAATTACATATTGAATTTTATAAATAGTTACATAGGGTTATTCAAATTATTATTTAATTTTATTATGCTTCACAGATATTACATTTTTAAACAAATTGAAGATTTTTGGGAACCCTGCATCAAGCAAGCCAATTGGCTTCAGTTTTTTAAATAGGATGTGCTCAGTTATGAATGTCTCTGTGTCACATTTTCATAATTATTGCAGTATTTCAAACATTTTCATTATTATTATATGTTTTATGATATTTGTGACCGGTAATCTTTGATGCTATCATTGTAATTGTTTTGGGGGTGCCACAAACTACAGAAATAAAAGATGGTAAACTTAATCAATAAATGTTGTATATTTCTGACTGCTCTACCAACCATCTATTTCCCTATCTCTCTCTTCCTATTCCCTGAGATATAACAATACTGAAATTTGGCTAATTAATGATCCTATGATTCTATAATGCCCTCTAAATGATCAAGTAAAAGGAAGTGTCAGATGTCCCTAACTTTAAATCCAAAGCTAGAAATGATTAAACCAAGATAGGACAATGTTGGGCCTCTGTGCCAAATAGTTAGTCAAGCTGAAAATGCAAAGGAAGTTTTTGAAAGAAATTTAAACTGCTACTCCAGTGGACCACATAACTCATAAATAAAAAAGGTGAAACTGCCTTCCTGCTGATATGGAGAAAATGTTTTAGCAGTTTGGTTAGATAATCAAACCATCCATGACTTTTCCTTAAGCCAAAGCCTAATTCAGAGGAAGTTCCTAACTCTCTTCAGTTCTCTGAAGTCTGAGAAAGGTAAGGAAGTTGCAGAAGAAAAATATGAATCTAGCAGGGGTAGATTCATGAGGTTTAAAGAAAGAAGTCATTTCCATAACAATAGTGCAAGACAAAGAATCAAGTGTCAATGTAGAAGCTGCATAACTAATCCAAAAGATCAAAGATAACTGATGAAAGGGGCCACACAGAACTACTAAGGATTTTCAGTGTAAATGAAACATACTTTACTTGAAAGAAAATGCCTTCTAGAACTGTGATAGCTAGAGAGAAGTCAATGTCCATTTCAAAGAACAGTTTAACTCTTGCTAGGGAATAATGCAGCTAGTGACTCCAATGCTCATTTGACATTACAAATATCCTAGGTCCCTTAAGAATTATATTACATTTTTTCTTCCTGTGCTCTATAAGTGAAATAGCAAAGCCTGGATTACAGTATGTCTATTTATAACATGGCTTACTAAATATTTAAGCTCACCATTGATAACTATTGTTCAGAAAAAAAAGATTTATTTCAAAATGTTATTGCTTATTGACAAGGCACCTTTTCACCCAAGAGTTTGATGGAGATGTGAAAGGAGATTAATGTTGTTTTCATGCCTGATAACACAACATCCATTTTACATTCTACAGATCAAGAAGTAATTTCAACTTTTATGTCTCACTATACAAGAAATACATTTCAAAAGGCCACAGCTGTCATTAATAGTGATTCGTCTGGTAGATCTTAGCTAAGTAAATTAAAAATATTCTAGGAAAGATTCACCATCCTAGATGTCATTAAGAACATTCATGATTCATGGAAGGAAGGCAAAGCATCAACATTAACAGGAGTTTGGAAGAAATTAATACCAACTCTCATAGAAGATTTTGAGGAGTTCCAGACTTCAATGAAGAAAGTACATATGTAATAAAACAGCAAGATAATTACAATTAGAAACAGAACCTGAAGATATGGCTGAATTGCTGCAATCCCATGATAAAAATTAACTAGATAAGAAATTGATTTTTATGAATGAGCAAAAAAGGTAATTTCTTGTGATAGAATTTATGCCTGGTGAAGATGCTTTGAACATTATTAAAATGACAAGAAAATATTTAGAATATTACACAAGTTTATTTGATAAAGCAGCAGCATAGGTTGAAAAGATAGACTCCAATTTTGAAATAAGTTCTAGTGTTGCTAAAATGCTATGAAAAAACATCACATACTACAGAGAAGTGTTTCATGAGCATAAGAATCATACAATTTGGAAAACTTCATTGTTGTCTTATTTTAAGAAATTACCTCAGTCATCCCAATCTTCAGCAACCACCAATCACCCTGAACAGTTAGCAACCATTAGCATTGAGGTAACCAGCAGAGATTACTATTCACTGAAGGCTTGGATGATCATTAGTGCTTTTAGTAATAAAGTAATTTTAACCACATCATGTACATTGTTTCTTTAGGCATGATGTAATTGCATACTTTATAGACTACATTATAGTGTAAATGTAATTTTTATATCACTGGAAAACCAAAATATTTGTAACTTTATCATGAGATTTGTTTCATTACATTGGTGTGGAACTTAAACCACAATATCACTGAGGCATGCCTGTATTTGATAGAAAGTGAATATTGATAGTTTGTGTTTTTAAGGAATTGGTTCAATTTATGTATTTTGTGCAATTTATATGTACACAGTTGTTCATAATTGTTATCATTTGTTGTACGTGGGATATGTACTGATACCATCTGCTTCATTCTTGATGTCAGCAATTTATATATTCTTTTTGCTTTGTTAGTGTTTCGACAAGTTTTTGAATTTTTCAAATAACCAGCTTTTCGTTTCATTGATTTCTTTTTTTTCTGTTTTCAATTTCATTGATTTTTGTTCTTATCTTTATGTCCTGTTTTCTGCTTGACTTGATATTGTTTTTAATCCTCTTTCAGTCTGTAGAGATGGAAGCTTAGATTATTGATTTAAGGAATTTCCTTTGTTCTAATATAGCCATTTAGTACTACAAATTTCCCTTTCACTAATGCTTTTACTGTATCCCACATATTTTGATATATTGAATTTTCACTTTCACTCTGTTCAATGTATTTTTATTTTTTGAGTCTTTGTCTTTGTAATGCAAATTATTTAGATGCATGTGGCTTAGAAT
>PVHX01027993.1:0-18672 GCA_004024805.1 Geosciurus inauris | reverse complement strand
GCTTCAAAAGAATCAACTTTATTGCTAGCGCCTGCGCCGGACCAAAGTGAAACCGAGTCGGCGAGGGAGCCGCAGATGAAAACACACACACACAACAACGATTCTGAAGAAAAAGAAGCTTGAAGCTCATTTATTTCAGCACTCTGGGTTTATATATCTTTCCTACCCCCCAAGGGGCATGGGAGGCGTGGAACTGCAGATCCAGGTGTGGAAAATGCTCAGGCTGCAAAACAAGCTCAGATCACAAGAACACGGGAGTCCAAGGAACGGTCAGCACCTGTGGCTTCTCTCAGAAATCAGGGTACAGCTGGTTCTGGTAAACAGCAAGTAGCCATGCACGCAAGAATGCTCTCACATGTGGGGATGAGAATTCAATGCAGGTAGCCTGGATGTATTCTAGCCCCTTGTTATTGCTATTTAATTCTAGGTGTGACACATAGGTGCTGCTGTTTAAAAAACCAAATGTCCAAATGCTCCAATGAAGAGATATAAGCTGGCATGATAGATTAAAAATAAAGACTCAACTATGTTGTTTGCAAAGCACTCACCTTACAGGCAAATACAGCCACAGGATGAAAGTGAAAGGATGTAAATTGATATAACATGCAAATGGAGCCCCTAAACAAATTGGAGTAGCTACTTTCATATTGAAAAGCCAATTTCAAGTCAGAATTAATCAGAAGAGACAAAGAAGTCTTATTTCATTCTGGAAAAAGGAATAATCCAACAAGGAGCTATAATGATAGTATAGATTTATGATGCCCCAAACATCAATGCACCTAATTACATAAAAGAGACATTCAGCTTTAAGGCTCAGATAGATGATTGTACAATAATACTAATTGATTTCAACAGAATGCTCTCACCAATAAATAGGTATTCCAGCCATAATCTCACTGAAGACTCTTCAGACCCTCCAAATATTATACATCAAATGGACTTAACAGACATCTATTAAATATTTCATCCAACAACAGTGGGATTCACTTTCTTTTCAGATGCTTATGGAAACTTCTCCAAAATAGATCATGTTTTAGGGCACAAAGAAATTCTTAGCAAATACAAAAATGTATATAATTCCTTGCATCATATCTGGTCATAAGAGAATAAAATTTAAAAAACAGAGAAAAAACTTACAGAATCTACATAAATACATGGAGATCAAACAATACAATTTTGAATGATGAATGGGTCATAGAAGAAATCAGAGGAGAAATTAAAAATTCTTAAAATCAAATGAGAAAATGCTATAACATACCAGAACCTCTAGGACACTATGCAAGCAGTTTTAAGAGGGAAGTCTATAGCTATGAGTGCCTACATAAGAAGATCCTAAGTAAACAACCTAATGATACATCTCAATGCCTTAGAAAAACAATAACAGGTTGATTTTAAAGCCAGTAGCTGGAAAGAAATAATAAAAATCAGAACTGAAACTAAGGAAATACATAGTAAAAGAAAAACTATAAAAAGGATTAATGAAGTTAAGAGTTGGTTCCTTGAAAAGATAAATGAGATAGATAAACATGTAGCCAAACTAGACAAAATAAAAAGAGGGAAGATCCAAGTTAATAAAATTAGAGATGAAGAAGTATCACTAGACATCACAGAAATCCACAAGATTATTAGGTATTATTTTGAATTTTTACATCTACCACTTTTAGAGTTAATAAACTAATTCATCAAAGTAGCAGGTTATCACCATTTGACCTGGTTATACCACTCCTTGGTGTTTCAATAAATTGGAAAACTTAGGAGAAATGTATACATTTCTAGACACATAAGACATGCCAAAATCAAATGAAGAAAATATAGAAAGCCTAAAGACCAATAAAAACAAATGCAATAGAAATAGTAATAAAAAGCCTGCCAACAAAGGAAAGTCCAGGACCAAATACATTCTCAACAGAATTCTACCAGACCCTTATAATGCCAGTGCTCCTCAAATTATTCCATGAAATAGAAAGGGGGGAACACTTCCAAATCCATTCCATTCAACCAGTATCATCCTGACACCAATACCAGATAAGAACACATCAAGGAAAGGAAACTACAGACCAATATTCTTATTTTAATTATATGCAAAAATTCTTAACAAAATATTAGCAGATCATATTCAAGATTATATTAAGAAGATTGTACATCATGGCCATGTTTGTTTAATTCCAGGGATGTGAGGATAGTTTAACATATGCAAATCAATTAATGCAATTAATCACATTCATAGAATTAAGAACAAAAATCATATAGTCATCTCAATAGATGCAGAGAAAATCTTGGACAAAATTCAACACCCATGCATGATAAAAACACTGAATAGAATAGGGACAGAAGGAATTTACGTCAATATCATAAAGGCTATTTATGATGCACTCAAAGGCAGTATCATAGTGAATGGGAAAAACTGAAAGCATTTTCTTTAAAATATGGAACAAGATAAGGATTTATACTCTCATGATTCATATTCTATATAGCACTAGGAATTCTAGGCAGAGCAATTAGAAAAGAGAAGGAAATGAAAATGAGAAAGGAAGAAGTGAAATCATCAACATGTGCAAATTATATAATCCTATATTTAAAAGATTCAAAAACATCTACCACTTCTAGAGTTAATAAACTAATTCATCAAAGTAGCAGGTTATCACCATTTGACCTGGTTATACCACTCCATGGTATATATCCAACGGAATTGAAATTAGCATACTACAGTGACACAGCCACATCAATGTTTATAGCAGCTTAACTTACAATAGGTAAGCTCTGAAACAACTTAGGTGCCCTTCAAGAGAGGAATGGATAAAAAAATGTGATATATATATATATATATTTATATTTATATATATATAGAATATTACTCATCCATAAAAAAAGAATGTCTCTATTGCTTTTGTTGGTAAATGGATGGATCTGGAGACGAGCATGCTAAGTGAATTAAGCCAATCCAAAAAAACCAAAAGTCAAATGGTCTCTCTGATATGTGGATGTACCACAGAATAAGGCAGAAAAGGAAGAATAGAAGTTTATTGGAATAGACAAAGAGGAATGAAGGGAAGTAAGGTGGATAGGAATAGGAAAGACAGTGTAATGAATCAGACATAACTTTCCTATGTTCATATATGAGTACACCACAGTGTATTCATGAATTAATACATCATAATCAACCACAAGAATGGGATCCTAATTAGAATAAGACATACTCCATAAATGTATAATATGTCAAAATATACTCTACTGTGATGTATATCTAAAAAGAAAGTCAGCTGTGGTGGTGCATTCCTGTAATCCCAGCACTTCAGGAGGCTGAGACGGGAGGATCGCGAGTTCAAAGCCAGCCTCAGCAATGGTGAGGCACTAAGCAACTCAGTGAGACCCTGTCTCTATATAAAATACAAAATAGGGCTGGGGATGTTGCTCAGTGGTTGAGTACCCCTGAGTTCAATACCCAGTACAAAAAAAAATTAAAGTAGTTTATAAAATCAACATATAAAAATCAACAGCTTTCCTATACACCAATAGTGAACCTGCTGAGAAAAAAATCAGGAAAATAATCCCATTCACAACAGCCTCAAAAATAAGCAACAACAAATATCTACAAATCTAATGGAGGAGGTTAAAGACCCCTTCTATGAACACTATAGAATGCTGAAGAAATTGAAGAAGATCTTAGAAGATGGAAAGTCCTCTCATGTTCATGAATAGGCAGAATTAATATTGTTAAAATGGCCTTATTACTAAAAGCAATAGACAGATTCAATGCAATCTCCTTAAAAATATCAATAAAGTTCTTCAAAGAACTAGAAAACACAGACCTATAATTCATTTGGAGGAATATAAGACCCAGAATAGCCAAAGCAATTCTAAGGAAATAAAGCAGTGCTGGAAGCATCACAAAACCTGACTTCAAATTATATTACAGAGTTATAGTAACAAAATCTGCATGGTACTAGCATAAAAAATAGGCACATAGATAGATCATTAGAGCAGAATAGAAGACACCAAGACAAACCCACACAGATATAGTCATTTAATCCTTAACAAAGGTGCCCAAAACACACATTGGAGAAAAAACAGGCTTTTAAACAAATGGTGCTGGGAACATTGGACATCCATATGTAGAAGAACGAGACTAGATCTCTATCATCGTGCATAAAACTCATCTCAAAATGAATCAAAGATCCACTAATTAGAGAAGAAACTTTGCAACTCCTAGAAGAAAATGTACAGTCAACACTCCAACATATAGACTCATGTAAGGACTTTCTCAATAAGACTCTAAAGCCCAATAAATAATACCAAGTGTTAACAAATGGGATGGTATTAGATTAAAAAGCTTTTGCATAGCAAAGGAAACAATTAAAAATTTGAAGACAGAGCCTAAAGAATGGGAGAAAATCTTTGCTAGCTACTCTTCTGACAGAGGATAAACATTCAGAATACATAAAGAACTCAAAAACATACTATTTAAAAAAATAAATAATAAATGGGCAAATGAACTAAACAGATGCTTCTCAAAATAAGAAATACAAATGGCCAACAAATACATGAAAAAATTGTCATGTATTTAGGGAAATGCAAATCAAAACTACACTGAGATTTCATCTCACTCCAGTTAGAATGGAAGTCATTGAGAATACAAACAATAATATATTCTGGAAAGAATGTAGAGGGGGGAACACTTTTACACTGTTGGTGGAATTGTAAATTAGTATAACCACTATGGAAATCATTCTGGAAGCTACTCCAAAGACTAGGAATGTAAACGCCATATGGTCCAGCTATACCACTGCTCAAAATTTATCTTTGTTTTAGTCAGACTTTTCAGCACTGTGACCAAAAGACCTGACAAGAATAATAAAGAGGCAGAAATGCCTATTTGGAACTCACAGTTTCAGAGGTCTCAGTCCATTGATGGCCAACTCCATTTCTGTGAGTCCAAGGTGAAGTAGAACATCATGATGGAAGGGAATGGCAGAAGAATACAGTTCAGGACATGGAAACCAGGAAGCAGAGAGAGGGGGACAAAAATAAACCCTAAAGTCTTGTCCCCAGTGACCTAACTCCTCCAACCATGCCTAGCCTGCCTATATTTACCACCTAGTAACAAATTTCATAAACTAATAATTTACCTCTGAACATTCTCCATGTGAGATTTTGAGGAACACCTCATATCTTAACCACAGTGATCCTAAAGTATTAAAGTCAAGATACTATAGCAAGGGGCTTGGATTGTGTATCAGTGGTAGAACACTCACCTAGTACATGTGAGGCACTGAGTTCAATCCTTAGTACCACATAAAAATAAACAAAATAGAGGTATAGTGTCCATCTACAACTAAAAAATATATTTTAAAAAAGATACTATTGCAATACATGCATACCCATATTTATAGGAGCACAAGTCACAGTAACCAATTTGTGAAATAAGCCTAGATGTCTATCAATGGATGAATGGATAAAGAAAATGTGTACATATACACACGGGAATTTTATGCAGTCATAAAGAATAAAATATGTCCTTTGCAGGAAAGTGGATGGAACTTGAGAGCATTATGTTAATGGAAATAAGACACACTTAGAAATCAAGGGTCATATATTTCCCCTCATATGTGGAATCTAGAGAGGAAAAAGGAAAATAAAGTCTGGGTAGGCAGGGATCATATGAAAAGGAAAAGGGAAACAGAGGAAAGAGACCACAGGGAGGGAGGAGAGAGAGGAAGGGGAAAATATTGGGGGATGATATTGACCAAATTATATTTTTACATAATGTGCATGTATGAATATGTAAAAATGAATCCCACTGTCATGTATCAATTAAAAATGAGAAAAAAAAACAAAAACAAAAACAAAAAGGAATCAGTTCAATTCAGATAGCCTGGATGAATTCTAGCATCTTATTGCTGCTATTTAATTCTAATGTGACTCATAGGTGGTGTTGACTGAGCATACCTTTGAACAACAAATATTGCATCTTCAGAGGGCAATATATAAAATAAGGTGAAACTACTGGTCTATATTCCTTCATAAGTACTCATATTTTATGCATAAATTGCCCAGATAGTGGGGGAAACCCCAATTCACTGAATACACTTTTGTGTAAAAAGCAATCATCCACAACAGAGGATGGAATATTTACAAATGCATCAAAATGCAGTATTCAAAACTGGAGTCCATTTCTGTCCAGATTTGCATCCAATAAATTTCTATGCATAAAATTCCCTACATAAGTATCTGGCCCTCTATTAGCAAACACTTAGTTTCTACATAGGGAATAAATGAGACCCAAAGGCATCTCCAAATTGTGTCCCTGTAAATGTCTAACAGTTAGAAGAGGAAAATGTAATTTGATCATCTGGGCAAGTTACTATTATGCCCTCTTTTTAGGCCTCCCTGGTCTGCTTTTTACATTGCCCAGACTCTGTGTGGTGATTGAACATTGTCCAAGCTGTGCTGCTGTTCAAAACCAGATTCACATTGAGCTTGTGCAACTAGAATGAGAAAGTGCTGGAGAACACAGCTTTCTTATTCATATGACTATGCACCAAACACTGGGAGGTCTAAGATGTGAGGCAGGCAAACAGTCTGTCAATTGTAGTCATTTCTTCAACTCTGAAGTAAATCTTGAAATAAATCTTTACTTCATGACATTTGTTATATCAAAACTAGATGTTTGCCAGATGCAGAATAGCAAGAAACCACCTCTTCCCCTGTGGCTAGTACCAGAAATAGCCAATTAGAAATAATGCTTTGTGTTGACTGTTTCATGCTAAACTGAATTAATTCAAGAAGTACTTAGAGGTTTGTTTGTCTTTTCCAAGCCTATAAATGAGCCTAATGA
This sequence comes from Geosciurus inauris, assembly GCA_004024805.1. Classification (NCBI taxonomy): domain Eukaryota; kingdom Metazoa; phylum Chordata; class Mammalia; order Rodentia; family Sciuridae; genus Geosciurus; species Geosciurus inauris. The sequence goes on along the minus strand of PVHX01027993.1, from coordinate 11,837 downwards.
AAGAACAAGTTCAAGCATTTCTCTTTCCCAAATAGCTTTGAGCTCTTGCCCCTGACTTACTTTCTTTGTCCATCTTCGTGACTTTTTTCCTTTCTTTCTCTTCCTTTGTTTGCCTGCCTACCTTCCTTCCTTCCCTCTTTTTAATTGGTGTATATTAATTATACAGGATAGAGGGTTTCATTGTGACATTCATACATGCATATAACATAATTTGATCAATTCATTCCCCAATACCTCCCTGTACCCTCCCCTCCAATCTCCCCTTTATCTTCCCCCATGATACCTTTCTACTACCTTATGGTCTTCCTTCTACCTTCATGACATACCTTTTAACCCTTTTGTTCCCCTCTAGCCTCCACATAAGAGAAAAAAACATGACACTTGTCTTTCTGATACTGACTTGTTTTGCATAAACATGATGCTCTCCAGATCTATCCATTTTTCTGTAAATGACATAATTTTATTCTTATTTATGATTGAATAGAACTCCATTGTGAATATATACTAAATTTTCTTTGTGCATTCATCTGGTAGTGTACACCTAAGCTGATTCCAAAACTTGGCTACTGTGAATTGTGCAATAATAAACATAGGTATGAATGTATCTGTAAAATACACTATCTGTAATTCTTTTGGATGAATACCAACAAATGGTAGATTTGGATCATATGATAGCTCCAGTTTTAGTTCTTTGAGGAAATTCTATACTGATTTCCATACTGATTGTTCTGATTTGGATTCTTACCAACAGTGCATAAAGTCTCCTTTTCCCCTGCACCCTGCATTTATTATTATTTGCATTCTTTTTTTAAAAAGTAGAAATTTATTTAACTCATGCTCCTAGAAGCTTATTATTTGCATTCTTCATAACTGTCACTCTGAAGTGAGAAGGAATTTCAGTGTAGTTTTGATTTGCATTTCCATGATGGCTAAAGATGTTGAACGTTTTACCAAAGAATCAACTCTTTGTTTGATCCTTTTCTGTTTTTCAATTCTATATTTCATTCATTTTAGCTCTGATGTTTATTATTTCTTTCCTTTTACTAGTTTTGGAATTGTTTGTTCTTGTATTTCCAAGACATTGAGATGCATCATGAAGTTGTTTGAGTTCCTTCTTAATTTTTATGTAGGCACTCATTGCTATAATATTTTCTCTTAGAACTGCCTTTACTGTATCCCACAGGCACTTATATACTGTATTTCTATTTTATTTTGATTCTCAGACTTTTAAAATTTCTCTCTACTTCTTTGATTACTCACTCATCATTCAAAAATATATTATTCAATCTCCATGTGTTTGTATAAATACTATAATTTTTCTTGCTGTTGATTTCTTATTTTATTCCATTTTGACCTGATAAGATACAAGGAATTATTTCAATTATTTTGTACTTGTTATGACTTGCTTTGTGGCCTACTATATGATCTATTTTTGGAGAAAGTTGCATGAACTGCTGAAAAGAAAGTATATTCAGTGTTTGTGTGAAATATTCTGTACATGTCTGTCAAGCTCATTTGATCAAAAGATTTGTTTGTGTCTGGAGTATCTTTTTTGAATTTATGTCTGAATCACCTCTGTGTTGGTGAAAGTGGTGTGTTAAAGTCTCCCACTATTATTGTATTTATGTCTATCTTTCCCTTTATGTTGAATAGTATTTGTTTTATGAAATCAGGTGCATTGATGTTTGGGGCAAACTGTTTATAATTTTTATATCTTCTGATAGGATTGTACTCTTTACCACTGTATATTGACTTTCTTTTCTCTCTTTTGACTAATTTTGGCTTGAAGTCTGCTTTATTAGATGTAGGAATAACTATTTCTGATTGCTTTCATATCCCTTTGCATGGAATATAATTTTTCATAATTTCACTTTCAGTCTATGGATGTCTTTGCTGATGTGGTGTGTTTCTTGAATACAACATAGAGTTGGTCCTTGTTTTTAATCCAATCTGCCAGTCTGTGTCTTTTAATTATATATTAAAGCCATTTACATTCAGTGTTACTATTACTTACTGTCATTTGATTTCTAATATTTTATTCATTCTTAAATCTCATTTGCTCATATATTCTTCTAATGAGACTTATTCATTTCCACACTCTCTTAGATGTTTGTATCTTATTCTTCTGTGTGTAGGATCCCTGTAAGTATCTTCTATACTGCTGACTTAGTGGTGATGCATTCCTTCAGTTTATGTTTGTCTTGGAACTTTTTATTTCTCATTCAATACTGAAGGATATTTTTGCTGCTACTCTGATTACTATGCCTTTGTAAGTATTTCAATCTTGCAAATTTTAAAATTTCTTTGTTCTGGATTTTTTGGCATTTAACTGTAATGTGTAATGGAGAGGTTCTTTTCTACTCTTGTCTATTTGTGATTCTAAATTCCTTTCATAAACTCAATGTCTATCTCATTCCCAAGGATGGGAATATGTCCTATTAGTTCACTATATATGTTATCTATGTCATTAGTCTGTATCTGTACTCATTCCTGAAGACCTGTGAGTCTTAAATTAGGTCTCTTAATGTGTCTCAGAATTCTTGTATATTCTAATTATAGTTTCTTACATTTTAAAATGTATTGCTGTTTGAAGGTTCAAGTTCATATCTCTTCTTCAAGTCCTAAAATTCTGTTTTCTGATTAATCCAATCTATTAGTAAATTTTTTCAGCTGTTTTTTTTTTAAATTTTACTGACTTTTTCATTTCCAGGATTTCAGTTTGTTTCTTTTTCAGAGTCTGTCTTCATTAAAAACTTTTTTTACATATCCTATATTTTCTTAGTTCATTCCTTAAATCTTCTTGTAATTATTTTATCAAATTGTAAGAATCAACTTTTAAAATTCTTTGTCTAGCATTTCTTCCACTTCAATATCTGAGGATCCAGTTATTAAACAGATATGACATTTGGGGGGAATCTTTTACCCTGTTTTCACATATTTCATGTTTCTATATTGAAATTTGCACATCTTCTGAATTGAATGTCTCTTCTGTCATAAGAGAATCTTTTAGTTGGCTACTTTCCCCTTATTATGTGCCCCAGACCAGGGGTATAGCTCAGCATCAAAGCACACACTCAATGTGTTCTCAATGTTGTGATCAATCCCAAAAACTACTTGGAGAAAAGATAATGATCACTAGTAACTGCAACCATTTAGGAATAAACCATACACTAAGAAACCATAAAAATTTATTTCAAATATTCTCTATAAGAGCCTATAAAATGGGAGAAAATCTTTGCTAGATAAAGAAACTCAAAAACTTAAAAACCTACCACTTCAAAAATAACCAAATTAATAAATGGGCAAAAGAATTAAACAGACACTTCTCAAAATAGGAAGTCTGGATGACAAAGAAATAAGAAAATATGTTCAGAATCTTTAGGAATTGGGGAAATACAAACCAAAAGTACACTGAGATTTCCTCTCACTTCATTTAGAATGGAAACCATCAAGAATACAAACAATAATACATATTGGAGAGGATATGGGGAAAAGGGAACAATTTTATACTTTTGGTGGGATTGTAAATTAGTATAACCACTATGGAAATCAGTATGAATGATCCACAAAAGACTTTGGAACCACCATATGATCCAGATATACCACTCATTGGTATTCATCCTAAAATATTAAAGTCATAATACTACAATGATACATGCATACTTATGTTTATAGTAGCTCAATTCACAATTGCCAAACTATGGACCTAGCTTAGGTATCCATCAATGGGTGAATGGATAAAGAAAATTTGGTAGCTGTATACAATGGTTTGTTATTCAATCATAAAGAAAAGTGAAGTTATGTAATTTGCAGGAAAATGGATGGAACTTGAAACCATTATGTTAAGTGAAATAATCCAATCCCAAAAGGTCAAGGGTCACATGTTTTCTCTTTTATGCGGAAACTAGAAAGGAAAAAGGAAAAGAAAGGTAATGGGGGAAATCTTATAAAAATCAAAGAGGGACTGGGGTTATGGCACAGTGGTAGCGTGCTGGCCTGGCATGCGGGAATCACTGGGTTCGATCCTCAGCACCACATAAAAATAAAATAAGGATATTCTGTCCACCTACAACTAAAAAATAAATATTTTTAAAAAAATCAAAGAGAGCTCTGTAAAATCCAGGAAAGGTACCAGAGGGTGGAAGAAGAGGAGAGAAAGGGGGAAGTGCAGAGGAATGATATTGGCCATATTATATTGTTATATTGTGCACATGCACAAATATGTGAAAACAATTCCTATCATTATGTACAAATATCATTCACAATGAAGTAGTATAATAATAAAAATATATAATAATAATATAATAATAAATGTATTTAAAAACAATGAGAACAGTGTTTTTTAGTTAAAAGATGAAAAACATGGAAAAATAAAGAAATAAAAATTTAAAAATAAATAAATAAAATGTTCTCTACAGCCTCACTAATCCAGAAGTGGAAGGAGGAATAACATCCTAAAATAGACTAAAAAATAGATATTAAAGAAAGTAAAATTGATATTAAACTATATAAAGTATAATAATAAAAGGGAAAGAAGAAGAAAAAGGAGAGGGAGGGAACAAAGACAAAAGAAGAAAAAAGGAAAGAAAAAAGATGAGAGGGTATAGAAAAGAGGAACAAGGACAAAAATAAATTCAATTAACACATTACAAAATTAAGAAAACAAGGAGTGGGGAGGAATGAGAGGCAGAAGAAAAAGTGAGGAGAGAAAAAAGAGTGGGAGAGTACAAAAATATAAAAAATAAGAATGAATAACTCCAATTACCACATTACAATATTAAGGGGGAAATACACTAAATTGGATTAAGGTATGCAATGGTCAATTACTGAGGGGAAACCTATCAGATCAACACAGAAGACAATACCAGTGACATAAGAAAAAATTGAAGAGTTTAAAATTCTTCTTGCTAAGATATTTGAGATTAAGAGATTTTTTACTATGTCTTCCATCTTTGGATTATGCCAAGGTTTCTGAAGTATAGTAAATGCCCAAGACTTGACTGTATGACCTCTGAGTGTCTCTGGGTATGTAGTTGCCACCACACCAGTCATTTCCATACTAGAGGTGTGAGGAGCTTTATATTTAATTCTCCATTTGTTTAGCTCAGGCTTTGCTTCAAAGGCTGCCCAGAACTCGGGTTCTTCTGCCTATTTATACTGACCTCAACTGCCCACCTCTGGCATTTCCATGCATTTCTGGATGCCCAAAAGCTCTCAGGAGGGTCTGATGGAATGGCCCCAAGTGTCTGTGGCCCTGTAACCAGACCTGTTCTTGAAGCTCTTGGTGCCCCGTGGGAAATTCCTAGCCTGGGAGCTAACAGTACATATCTTGCCCTTCCCTTCTACTGCAAGACTGAGGTGGCTCTGAAAGCTCTGTGATGCATCCCAATGCTTGGAATCCCTTTATTTGTACAGGGTAAACTGAGCTGGATTGTAGCAGGTGCACACATCCACATGGTTATAGACTGCCAGTTTCAGCCGGTCATAATCCATAACTCCAAATAGCTTAGTGCCTCAGCCTCACCCCTGAGCCCTGAGCTTAGGTGGATTCTTGGTTCAGACACTTGCCAACCAAGCAAAAAGAAAGGAGAAAGTGGGCATTCAGTCTTGAAGATACAAAAAGTAAGAGACAAAAAAGAAAAGAAAGAAAAAAGAGTGCAGGGATTTCTGATCTCCTTCACAGACAGCCTAGACAATGAAGTCCTTTTAAGATAATCCCCCCCAACACTCTCTGAATCCACAGGGAAGTACAGATAAGTTCTTCTACAGCATCTAACTACACACTAGCTAAGACTCCTTTTTGCTCAGACTTCATACCTGCCCCAGTACTGGAGTCTGCATTTCCTGAAATCTCTATGATTTCCTTCTTTCAGCTCTTTGAAGGGGAGCTTCCCCTCGCCCCACCAAGTAGCCTCACGTCTGATGCTGATGTAGTCTATTTCTTTTTCTTTTTCTAACTCTCTTACTATTCTAAAACAAAACAAAACCCCACTATTTATGTATTGCACCTGGTTGCTGACTCTCTGAGTGGGACTGCTTGCCTCCTGCTCCCCTATTTCACCATGCTGCTTGCTATAGAACTGTTGATTTCAGTCTTAAGGAGCAACCAGTATGTGCTAGATGCCGCTAGTGTGCCATTTTCTAATGTCCCTCACAAATAGATGTTGTTGTTGTTTTTCATTTTATAGAGGAGGAAACTGAGGCTGTGTAAAGTTAGTGATTGAGTGAGGTATTAATCCTGTGTCTGCCAGACCCTAGTCCCTCAACTGCTCTTTAAGAATTTTAAATACAGCATTATTGAGATATAACTCCTGCAACATAAAATTCACACATTTAAATTGTATTTTTCAATGATTTTTAGTATTCACAAACTTGGGAAACTATCAATCCTGTCTAATTTTAGAACATTTTTATTATCCTAAAAGGAATCCATTAGCAATAATTTTGCATTTGCCCCCAAACATGCAAGCATTAAGCAGCCACTAGTTTGCTTTCTGTCTCTAAAGCCTCCTCATAACTTTCATAATGCTAGCTCTAAGAATGACCTCTCTGGGATAATAGTTAACTATTATTTACTAAAAGCATTGTGCAAGGTGCTTTTGCATGTTATTTCAACTCAATTTCCACAATCATCTTATGAAATAGGTTATCAGTCACTCCAATTTTCAGATAAAGAAACTAAGATTCACATGGACTATAATACATTCCATGGTCATAGAGTTGGTAGAGCTGATATTTTAATCCACATGTCTGTTCAAAACTCCCACATTTTTTTCCAGTATGTTAAATTTAAACATGGTATAGGAGTTTAAACCTTAGATTGAACTATATAAAATTGCCAATATTAAGTCATTTTATACCTTCAGAAATGGCCATTTCATAAGGCTTAACTAAACAGTACTGAAACCTTCTATAGGAATGTCCTTTAAAAGAAAGATTTGTGTCCTGTTCCTCAAAAAGCTTTTCGTTTGCTTTGGAAGTTGAGCTCTACAGATGATCATACAGCTTATATGTAGTGCTGGTCCTTTTCTTTTTGTTCCTCCTAAAGACACCTTAAATATCCTCAAATCCGTGCAGCCATCCATTTGGTTTCCAGTTAATCTCTAAAAGAATTGTAGATTTTTTTTATTAATGCTGAATTGCTTATAAGAGAAATTTTAGCCAGATGCTGAGGTGCATGCCCATAATCCCAGAGACTCGGGAGACTGAGGCAGGAGGATCACAAGTTCAAGGCCAGTCTCAGCAACTTAGCAAATCCCTAAGCAACTTAGCAAGACCATGACTCAAAATAAAAAAATAAAAATAAAAAGGACTGGGGATAGAGCTCAGTGGGAAAGAATCCCTGGGTTCACTCTCCAGGGCCCAAAAACCAAAAGTAGAAATTTTAAAATGTCGAGTCTTTTACAAGCATAAGGAACACTGGAGCACTGCTGGTCAACTCGAGCAGGAACACAGAGTCCAATTCAGAGTTTCACCTTCTTCCTTACCAACATCTCTCATAGTGAGGATCTGGCTCAGGAATAAGGCAAGTTTCAGGGATAGAGATAAGGATGTCTGTTTTTCAAATTATTTGGTAATGGCTACATTAAAGCAACTACATCAAAACATCATGTAGAATTCAAGGTATGAACTATTCTGTAAGCATGGGATAGAAACTAGGATTTATACTACTTTATCATGGAACTCTGAACTTCTATTTTACTTTAGCAAAGAAACATAGATTACTAACTAAGCAATACACTGCGGAAAAAACACCCAGTGGAAATAAATATCTTACTTGGAATGGTATGTTTCAGGTCTGGAAGAGTCATTGATATTATTCTCACTGACTTTAAACATCCATGCATACACAAATGTTAGACTGACAGGAATTGTTAGTGAAGGTGGTGTTGGGTTTTGGTTTTGGGTAAACTCTCTCTCTCATCTCTTTTCAGTTGAGCAGGATTATCATAAATCTTAGTTCCTTTAGAAGACTGCTTATGGTGCTTTACTTATACTTAGCTGTTTATCCTTTTAAAGAATACCTGATAGATCATCCTTATGTGAAAGAACCAGAACATTAAAGATAGATAACTGCCTAACAAATTTCATTCTTGTCTAGTTTCTATCAAATGATTCTATATAGTATTAGAAAATAATATAAACATGAAACTCTGCAAACTGTCTATTTGCCTACATTAATTTTGGCAGCAATCACTCTAGCTGTGGTTATGATGTTAGGTGTTATGTTATCTTAGCAATAATGCCAGATAATAGGAAATTAAAAAAGAAAAGTTTAAATTCAAGAAAGTTCTAAATTACTTCATAGGTCTTTCCTCTTTCATATTCCTCTTAAATCCCTATCAGTGCATGGAAGGTAAATAGCAGGTTGTGTTTTGATGGATTAGCATTGGCAGATGCACAGCTGGGCATAACTAAGACAGTTGTTGGAAGCCAAAGTTCTTGTGGATTACCCACATCTGTTGCCCAAGTTGCCTGTGTCTATTAACACTGATGATAATCCTCCTTCTTAGCAAGCTTATCACGTAAGATGTCTCTGGTGACTTTCTTGAGAGAGGGGTTGCTTTTCTGTTGATTTAGGGATCTACCTGTCTAAACTATGACTGCATCCAAGCTACACAGACTGTCTTTGTGTATATTTTGGATAAGATTTAATGCGTGCCTTTTATTCAGATATGAAGCTAAAGGAAGGAGCCACTGGCAGTCTATTGTTATAATTATTCTGAATTCCTGTGCATCATTGGGCCCAATATCTGGTGAAAGTCCTCACTGAGGTTGTTTTAAAGTCCTTAACATACACTATTAATTCCCCTTTTAATTCTGCCAATTAAAACTGTACTCATCCTGGGGTCTTTCCAGAAAGTAATGACATTTCTATCCTTTAGGCTCCTAGAAGTATGAGAATTTGCAGTCACTGAAGTAATCTCCTACTTTATTCCATATTCTCCACCTCTAATTCACACTCTTATAGATAAATATTAAACTCTTCCTGCAAAAGCTCTAAATCTTCTGGTAACTCCTATGGCAACATTATATAGAGGGATTCTTTCCTTCTGGGGGTTGAACTAGCAGATCATAATTTATCTAATACTATTATCATCTTAAAAATTTTTGTCATGCAGAGTCCCATTAGGTTAAAAAATGTCTCATCATTATATTATACAGAAGTCTTGACTTCTTGCTGAGTTGGCTTTTCATTCAGTTATAAACTATATCTAGGGAGTGATATTTCAGGATCAACATTGTATGCATAGAATGAACCTGCTCCTCTAGTACAAAAATCATTATTTTCTTGAGAAAATCTGTTAAATTTTTAATAAGAAATTAGGCCAGGACTGTATATACTGCAACAGCTAGAAAATCTTCATGGTCAAATAGCATAAGGGATATTTTTTCAAAACAGTTCCTAATATGATATTTCTAAACCTCCCCAAATCTCCATTTTGTTGCTGTAACTAATACTTAGAGTTAAAAACGAGATCCAAGTTAATGTAATGTGTGAATAAAGCTAGTTACCACTTTGGAAGTGAGATTGTAGTCAGCTTTTTTTTTTCCACCTGAACTTAATTTCCTTTCCCTTTGTTAAAGCAATTCAAGAGACTTTTGAGACTACTCAGAACATCCCACAATAAGGCTAAATGTTTAGATACCAAAATCATTCAAATGTTATAGTGTAGAAAGTAAATTTTATACCTACAGTAAAGTTTATAGCCACTAGAAAGGAAGTACTGTGCTACTCATCACTCCCAAGAGAATGCTTTCTTCAGAAGTGAGCGGTTCCTTTTTTTTTTGTACTGAGGATTGAACTCAGTGACTCTTTATCACTGAACCATATCCCCAGACCTTTTTATTTTTTTTCTCTTGAAACAGAGTCTCACTAAGTTGCTTAGAGCCTCACTAATTTGCTGAGACTGGCCTCAAACTTGTGACCCTCCTGCCTCAGCGTCCCAACTCACTGGGATTACAGGGGTATACACCATGCCTGGCTCCTTTTCATTTTGAAGGAAAAAAAAAAAAACAGCACAAACACCAAAGGAGACTGAGTTCTGGGTCTGAGCTCAAGGGAGATACAACTTTGCCAATCAAAGAAGTGTTGGTAGTTACTGAGGAGTCATGTTTTGTTATTCACCTTGAGTTTTATATTATCTCATATAAATTTGAAAAAAGAGCTCGCTTGCAAGTACTTGCATGAGCCCAAGAAAAGTTGGTGAAAAAACAGCTCAAGTTGGTTAATTTGAGTGACCTTAGTGGAGAGATGAGGCAGTACAAATGGAAAGAAATACCTAAGTGTTTTTTAATGCATCTTTGTTTTGCTATACTTGCTATATAGCACACATTTGTTATCATTATAATTTTAAAAGTCAAAGTGTATTTTAATGAATTTCGTTTTGCTCAGAAAAAATGGGGTACATATCTATGCCTGACACTGTCTTAGGTGGTAGACTTTTCATTAAACTGCATTTGGATTAACAAGCACAGGATATTGTAGCAGTGTTCACAACCACAGAATTATAGATGTGGTTTTGAGACTGTTTCTATTCTTGGTATCATTGAGAAACCACGAACCACAAAAGTTATTGTCCATACCTCCTTAACAGGTGAAAATGTACTATGAATATTGTAAAATTATATGAATATATCACTAATATTACATGCAGACTTTTCCCTCTAGTTTATTTTCTTTTACCCAAGAAAAATAAATTTTCACACAGCAAAAAAATTAGGTAAAAAAAATATCCTGTGCAGACCTGGATATCTTCCCTTCCAGACAAAACCAGGAACAGGATTTCCTCCTCTAACAAATTCAACCCTTTCATCCCAACATGTGAAATCTGAACTTACAAGATACTTTAAAATATAAGACTAAATATAAGACTCTCCTTTTACAAAATAAAGGCAATTGAGGAACTGAAACTCCTAGTTAGTAAATTACTACCCAATGTAAGTAGAATATCTGTACACTGTTTTTATTTTCCATTGTGTCCTGTAAATCCTGCTCTTGAAAGTTTGCAGCCACTGGAGGTATAGAAATATGAAATGAAACTGTCCCTCAAGGCTCCTTGCAATAATGTTATAAAATGAAATAGACAAATGGGAATTTTGGAGTTCTTTTTTCCATGGATGTTGTCCTCATTGTGTAGTAACAAATGTTACCTTAAAGGGAACATTTATGGGTGTAAACAAATGCAAATGCCACTGAAACTTACACATTTCCTCAAGTTGTGCAGTTATAATAATCACTGAAATACATAAAAGCTTTCCATAACTGAATAGAAACTGAAAATTGCAATAATGTAGTGGCATAATGGCAATGGATTCTGCTGGGATTGCTTTAAAATTGACAAAACAATGGAATAGACATCAGCTGTATTTTCCATTTTTACTAGTGAACTCACATCCAATTTTCTTGATTGTATGATTTTTTGAGAAATATTAGAGCATGTCAAACAATGTAAACAGAGAATATTAAAAAATAAGAATAGTATGAATTTGAGGAATAGATTGGACATTAAAGTCTGATATTGCTTTATGACAAAGGTTTAATGAAAAGAAAGTAGCACTATTAATTCATTCTAATGATAAAGTTTACTAAAGAAAAACAAAACAAAGAAAATGGATATGAATCCTTTTCCATGACAATTTTTATGCTCATGATAAATAACTCCCCAAGTGTTAACTTCATCTTAGAATCAAGTGATAGTAAAATTCATTCCTGATCATTTGGCCTACTGAATGATACATGGTCAGTCATAGTAAGTATCATACATTACTTTCAAAAACCATGTAGGCTTCTATGTTGTAATTTGCTTTATTTCTTTTGTTTCCTTTTTAAATAG